>JAUZNK010054117.1:1207-15603 GCA_035046665.1 Euphysa ruthae
ATTGTAGTATTTTTCTTGCTATATAATTTGACCAACATTAAACAAAGTAAATTTATTAAATTGATTGGTTCTCAGGATCTGGGCCACAAAATCTCTCATTCTCATTTATGTGACATTAAGTGTGACATTTCGGCTCATAACTTAAGTTTTAATAAATATTTATCAAATAATTAATAGTTATATAATATAATTGACAAATAAATATTTATTAAATATTTATATAGTATAATTGACAAATAAATATTTTGACTTAACCTTTCTCTACTTTCAGACTGATATTTTTATCATTGGTAATATTTATTTCCAAAATTTATTTCCAAAATTTTTTGTGGAATTATTTATTATGAAAGTATAGATTGAGATTTTGTTGGAGATTTTTAGATCTTTCATAAAATAGATCGTCTGAGAATCTACTCCATAAAAGACAAAAGTTTTAGTTGAAATAAAAGTGTTTTGATGAAGCTGATACCTCCTTTGGTATTTTATCACTTTTTTTAAGAAATTATTGAATATTTTTGTGAAATTTTAGACAATATTATAAACTGTATTTTGACACTTCAACAATTTTGGAAACAGTTTTGGTCCACACTACGAAACACAAAACATATTTGGTCTAAAAACTTAATTTGAAAACTCCTTCTACTTACGCATAAGATTAGCATTCGAAAAAAATTCTCTTATAATTATAAAATTTTATAACTCATGACATGCGCTTTATATCTTTTTAATTATTAATGGCTGAGTTGACAAACACAAATATTTTTGAAAATATATTCTTTAGTTTGATTTTTTTTTTTTTTTTTTTTAATGTTATACTTATTTTGTAGTAATTGCATTTACCAAGTTTTAGTTTTCCACATTGATTTATATTCTTGAATAGTCCAATTAAGAATTGTGGTATTGTTGAACGTAAAATAAGTCAATGAAGCAGTCAATGTGAACAAGGTTTTTTCAGAAGTCAAAATTCATGTTTAGATGCTGAGCTTAAATTTCTTACTGGTCGGATACTTTGCTTTGGCTGTTTTGAAAGTGAAACTGGTTTTCAATGAATTCTATTTTGATTGAGCGAGGTTTTATTTTGAGTGAGCAAGGTTTTATTTTGGGTGAGCGAGGTTGTATTGATAAAATATTTAGGCTTGTGAAGCCATAGTGTGACCATCATACTAATAATGTTTAGAATTATGCCTATTGTTTATTTTAGGTGATATTTTACCCTGAATTTCTATCAAAAACAAATCCTCTCTTTCCTATTGATTATGACGAATTCGTACGCGGATGTCATATGGGTGTTTTCCCATCTTACTACGAACCATGGGGTTACACTCCAGGTAAATCATTTGTTTTTCATTGATTACAAATAATTATAATATGAATATAACATAACATAAAATCTCACTTAAGCAGCGATTTACAGTTGATTTACTTATTTATTTATTTGCCTTCATTGCACTTGTTTTTTTATTCACCCGAGAATTTTGATATTTAATTCAAAAATCGTGGCATTTATCAATATTGCATTTTTATTGTATTTTATATGAAAACCAACATATTTTGTTTTTATCTACCTTCTTTATCTGTCGTTAAAGAGGCTATAAATAAATTCCTCCCATAAGACAATTGAATTGGTTTGCATTCATTCACTTAATAGCTGATTTAATGAAAGATAACATCATTACAATACGTAGAATATATGGTTCATGCATAGGGTGCCTATATTTCATTTGGCTTTAATTTAATTAACCATTGTAATACCATTATCTACCATTATACCACAGTTTTGTTTTTTGTTTTTTTTTTTTATCAAAAGTGTACGACCTGTTAAGAAAGTTTTCCTTTTTTCTATGTATAAGAAGTTATTTTTATATTATATATCTAGAAATCTGGAGTATAATAAGGTTTCCTATTAAAAATAATTATCAAAATATGGTCAAGTAGAAGTATCTAAGATGTGCATGCAGAATGAAACACTCCCTCCTGCAATGTTATACATATCCAAATCTGGATATGGCGTAATATAGTTATGAAAGATATTGATGTTGTTTATAGACAATCGCAAGCAACTTAATTACATCCTGGACATGGTTGGAGCCCTAGGAAAGCTTGGTCTTGCTGATTACTAGGCGTTGATTTAAGATTACTTATATCTAAGACACCAGTACACAACATCAAGAATCTTGGTGCTCCTCTTGTCAATGGTGCTTTTTTAACTTTTTTTTTAAGACACTGGTACGCAATTCCAAGAATGTTGGGGCGTGACATGAAGCCGTGGCAAAGCTCTGCTTGTACATTGCTACGATTTTATCCCATTTTGTTTTTTGTTTTTTTTGTATTTAAAGGTAAGGGCGCAACAGGGTGGTGTGCGAGATGGTGTGTTTTATTTTGTATGTACAACTTTCATACTTTCACTTCACCAATATATTTTGATAATTATAACGTTTAATTATAACCTTTTTTTTTGTTTTTTTGTATAGCTGAGTGTACTGTAATGGGAGTCCCAAATATTTCGACAAATCTGTCTGGTTTTGGACGATTCATGGCTGAGCATGTTGATTACCCGGAATTCTACGGAATATATATAGTCGACAGAAGGTTTAATTCAGCTTTTGAATCTATCCAGCAACTTTCTGACGTAAGTATTTAATAAAATAATAGAAAAAATAGTGCATTTTTTTAAACTTTATTTATTCACATAATTAACCCTTGGTAATTATGTTAATTATGTTAATTATGTGGTTTACTGGTTTTTCCGAATACAGTAATATCAGATGAAGTACTTTTGAGACTTTTTTTTTTGAGAGAAAAACTTTACATTCCAAGATTCTAATTATTCTATTCTTTTATTTTTCACTTAAAATTATGAGAAATTACAATAAATGATAGAATTTGACGAACACGGGTAATGTGTTGAAGAAATATTTTATACATTTTAGATCTTTCAACAGTTTTTAAGTCAATGAAAACAAACTAAGTAAATTATAAAATTAAAACAGTTTATTGTTCATTCAAAAACATGTCCATGTATTTTTCAGCATAACGCTTGTAAGTGTGGTAGATCTCAAAGCAGTTGTCATTACACAACGCAACGCTGCATGTTTCACACTCATAGCATGTGTAATTTTCAATTCGCTTTTGCTTCACCAAACCTTATTACCATTTTCGTTACCATTTTATTTTTTAAAAAATTTTTCTAAGTTCTGACTAATTCTTATTCAGCACATGTACGACTTTTGTCAACTGTCGCGACGTCAGAGGATAATTTTGAGGAATCGTACAGAACGTCTAAGTGAGCTACTAGATTGGAAGAATCTGGGAGTTGTAAGTGTTTGCCTTAAATTCTGTCCTATTATACTGATATTTATTTTATTTTACATCCTAAGCTCTGTACCTACTTTAAAATTATTATCTTTATCTGTCTTTGGCTATATTTTTGGTAACTTCCAATCAACAAAAAAAAAAAAAACACCATTTGAAAGAGCTCATAAAACTATATTTAGAAGACTCAATGACGCTGTAAAGGTTTCATGGCGACAATGTGCTTTTTCTTAAATTTCTGCTGTGAGTCTTATGATATAACTTCTACCAAAGCTTAAGTCGTGTGGTAAAATAGTTTATTTTTATCCTAAAAAATTAAAATTTTTGTTTTTTAAGAACATGGTATGATTTGTGTTTACTGGATGTTGTAAAAATTTTATATGTAAATTAAAAATTTTATCCAATGTGTACTCATCGCTATCTTATATTTAGTATTACCAGAAAGCTCGAACGTTGGCGATCGCTAAAATACATCCAGAACGTACACCAAGGTTGCGTCCAAGGAAAGAGAACATGGTAAGTTGGCGTATTCCTAGGGCATGGAAGATCAATTGTGGCTAGTTAAATGATAGGTTGTCGCTTTTTGGAATTGGGCGCATGTGTATAGTTAAAATTATTGAAACAATATTGAGATATAGTGGTTGATGAAGTAGTATAGGTGGTGGTGGTGTTGTGGGACAAAGGTCATCTTTTAGTGGTTGGTCATCTTTAGAAAAGTTCGACTTCCATGATCTCCCCCATTATGGTAAATAAATAAAAAAATAATAAATTTAAAAATAAACAAAGAAGAAGAGCTATTATAAAACAGAGAGTGGTTTGTGTGTATTTAGCAGATTCAAAGAAAGTGGAAGTGTTTGAGGCGCATAAGGAAGCATTGGTGATTAGAAGTGAGGGAGAGGGGAAGAAGCAGAAGCCAGAGGGCATGATAAAAGGAACGCTAAAAAAAATATTTATAACAATTATATTGAATGGATACTCCTGCCTCCAAAAAATAATTTACATTTTAAGTAAAATCTTTGGAAGCAAAAAGGCATTAAGAGCTGTGTATCTTAAATAAAGTGCATCTTTGAGGTTCGACGAAGTTCCCGTTATGATAAACAGATAATGAAATCCAAGCCTAAAAAGTTCAATGGACATATCTTATTAAACCTAGATTGTGTTTATTCTTCAATTTTTTTTTTTTTCTTTCTTTTTTTGTTTGCATAAAAGGAAGGATTATTAACATAATCAAGTTAATAAGTTTTAAAAATCAGTTTTGATTTTTGTTGACATTTTTGTTGTGCTTTCTTTGTACTCAACTGCAGGTTGAACAGGATTACAATGTAAATTCGACTATGAAAGAAGATATCAATCGATGATAGCTAACAATTAGAACAGTTATGGAGTGGTTTTATATTTATTCTCTCTGATTAGTGTTTATAATTTATATAGCTGAAAAGTCGTTTTATATTTATTCCCTGTGATAAGAGGTGGAAATTTGAATAAGTATAAATTTACCTCTGCTAGATAGTTCCGTCAGTGATTCATTTTAGGCTTTAGCTTTTTTGCTTAAAATTTTCATCTTTGTCTAACGAGGAAGGTTGGGAAGGCTATGGATCGTTTCGCATCCTATCAGTTTCTTTTTTTATAAAATCCTAATTGCAAGGAACTCATTGCTTTGTTACTTTCGGATAGATCACTTCATTTGTGAGAAATAGTATTGGAGATGATGATGATCCTCGTGGTATCCCAAAGCTGGTACTTTAATTATTTCTACCGTATGCATACGAGTTTAAAATTGTTTGTTTCACTGTTGGCCAATGAAAGGTTTTCAGAAAATTTTCCATCCATTTCACAAACAGTTAAACGCGTAATTTGGCTACTCATAACTCTTGTTTCTCCAAAAGTAGACTTGGCTTTCAGTTTCTCTCTAATCAAAAGTCTTTCTAGTCAACATAATTGTAAAATTTTACAAACACTAAGAATATATTTATTCGATGATAATAAATACTTTAATTTTTTTAGAATTTACGATTTCCTCGCCCACCTTCTGCTCCACCTTCTCCATCAATTTCACGGCAGGTGTCGGACGACGAAGAGGAGCAAGATACCAATTTTAGGTGTGCTCCAGATCCCGGCGACACCTTCTTTACCGCGAGGAGAATGTCTGATAGCAACTGACCGTTCTGTTCTGCAAAGTACCAGTCTTTTTGTTAGTTTTTATAATTTCTAATGCAAAAATATTTTTATCAGATTACTTGTAAATATACATAGATTTTATAGGACTGATATAGTTATATAGATGTTTTATGATGGTGAGTGTGTGAAATTAAACGCCCCTGACATTTATTTAAATAGTTCAATCTTATCTGTTTTGATAAAACTAGGAAGCTTTATGAAGCATCCCTTTATTGAAGGAAGACGCAATAGACAGTTCATCTGATAGTACGTCTTATTCTTTTCTTTCAATTCTTCTGTTGAAATAACAACACTTTGTCTACTCCATGATCACCAATTGTGTGTCTTTCCTTTTTTTGATATTTTTATTTTAGTTATTTTTCTGATATTTTATTTATCTTTTTTTTTATTTCAAATTTTTTTACGTAATCATAGTATTGAAAAAAAAAAAACTTCTTTCATACAACTATGTTTTATGTGTGTTTTCCTTAATTAATTGTGAAAATAAAACTCCGCTATTTACTGACTAGAATAGTTCAATAAGAGCCTAGGCCTTCTTTACATCGTAATTCCAAATTGTAAATTAAATCGAGATGTAAATGCAAGCTGAGAGATATCATGAAATTCACAAGCTGGACTTACTATAATCAAAAACAGTTTTTGCAATAAAATATCAAAAAAATCAATTTCTCTAAAGTAGGCATAGTATACGTCTATCATATGGAGAATTTGTTCTAATTTCCGAAAATCAGATTGCCTTTTTTTTTAGTCAAATAATAATGGAAATATTTTGAATTTTTTTTCTCAGCAGGTGGAAAAGAAATGTTTGCAAAAAAGCTGATGCTTATTTTTGCTCCTCCTAAACCTCAAAAGCCTTAAAAGTCTGAATTTTATGCTAAACTACGGACCTATCTGGTCTGTAAAATAGTTTATTAAAAACATCTATAAACCGATACAGAAAAATTGTACAAACTTTTATAAATATACCTGACATAGTGAACAAAAATTTCAACTTTAAAAATTGAAATATTATGGATGATGAAGAAAGAAGCAGAGGCTCTGGTAACGCAGGGCGTTGCAGGAATCCAAGCAAGAGTAAAATACTGAGACAGACTATCCCTCCACCATCTTCTTTTACTGAACCTTCAACAATTTCATATTTTAGGGTTGTTGATATTGACATTAACACTAGTATAAAATATGACACCAAGCAATGTATATCAGAGTTTAGACCAATAGATATGTCCATTTTATCGACAGTTAAATCGTTTTTAGCATGTCTTAGTTGCTATCATACCGAATCGCTTTCATTGACCGACGCCGATGAAAAAAGAAAAGGACTTGCAAGATACCTTCAATTTAAATGCTCTCGATGTCCATTTATACATTCATTTTACACTTCTTTAGAAGTTGCTGCCAGTAAAGATGCATGATATAGGCGAGCAAGGACTATGGAGATAAATGCTGGGGCTGTATATGCTTGTCGTAGCATTGGTACACTCCAAAACTGCTTTGGCATTGCTCTTCGTCAAATTGTTGATACCATGAGAAATGCTTGTTATGCGTCAATGTATAGTGTTATTAGTTACCATGAAAGTTGTCCGATATCAGAAAATAACTGGTGCCAATTTAAACGAGACAAAATATATAACAAAAACTGTTATAAATCAAAAGATGACCTGCTACTAGAGATCAGAAAGGCTATATTTTCATTTATAATCATCTTTATAGAAAATGTTGAATAATTTGTTAGAAAAATGCCTTTGGTGATTTGGAACCGAGTACCGAAATCCACGCAAACGTTTTAGTATATCGGAAGAAGCGTCGAAAAATCTTCAAAGATAACAAAAACAAGATCAAAATATTGAGAAAGTCGGACCATCCTATGGCATAGGAGACTTTTAGACAATGGTTATAGTCTTTAAGTAGTCATCTGATATTTTACAAAATTTTCACTAATTATTTTTGTTCCTGTTTTTTAGCATTTTTGACCATCTACTGAACATTGCGATTGTTGGTCAGCTTGTAGTTTTTAAACCTCTTAACCGTTTATCTTGATTTTTTAAACATATGCTCAAAATACCTTAAGCTATAATCTGAAATTAAATTCAGTTATATTTAAAAAGTCAATTTTACGAAAATTAGCTTTTTTTCCCCAAAATACATGAAAGTTTTGTTGCCATGGAAATATTTTCAAAATGGCTATTTCGTAAAAAAAATTTTCGATTGAAATTAATTTCAGATTACAGTGTATTTGATAAGTATGTGAACATTTAATTGATTTTGAAACAGGTGTACTTCCCAAAATATGCTTCTAAAATACGTCATTATGTTAATAGTAACACGACCCGTTCACATTGCTTTGCTTTATTCTCACCTCATATGAGTTACTGTTATCAGATTTGGGTTCAAAATAGTACTCAATATTAAAACAATTTTTTTTCGTTTCAATGTTCTGTATCAAGAATCATTTCATGCCGTTTCGTTCTGACGTTTCCTCGATCTTTCTTAGTTCAGAAATTTCTCTATTTAACGATCTTGTACGCGCTTCAAATATATCGTTAGTGTTCGATTTTTTGTTATTTGGTTTGCCAAATTCAAGATTAATTTAGTAAATAAGCTACATCTTCTAACCTTTTTTTTTTTGTTTGTTTTTTTTTGTTTGTTTTTTGTCCTTTTGACGGCTTGTTTTTATTTAAATATGTATTTAATAATAACATCTAGAGTCACTCCTTATGGGCAGCTCTTGTTGTCTTGCTATCCTGATTTGCGCAAAAACTGCCCTCATTTGAAAATAAATTTTAAAATTTAAGTTGTACTAGCCATAGATAAAAATATACGGCATGTTTAAAAAAGGTCGCAAAAAAAAACCCTTAAAACTTTTTTGAGAACAAAAAATTTAATAAAATAAAACCAGTTAGCTAACACACATTGCTATAGTATTGTATTAATTATATTTTTTCAAGATTTTAAAGTTTCAGAGCAGCTCTAGAGATGCCTCCAGTGAACAATTTTGAACTAAGAAAGAAAACAAAACTAGATTCCAAGCCCCACACCCCACTGCTTTGGTTATGTAGAAATTAATTCAACTTCTGATTTGCGCAAAAACTCTCCCCATTTAAAAATATTTTTTTTTTACCGTGAGGTATTTCAAGAGTGCGGATCTTGCAATTGATATCGCTAATATTAGTTTAATCAATCTTTTGTAATGAATATTCGATAGATAACAAGAGCCGGATGGCGCGAACATGGTTGCAAGATCTCTAAACGCACTCAACCGTGAAAAATCAAAATCTCTGATAATAATATATGAGCTGCCCTGCCCGCTTTATGATTTACAGTAAGTTGATTATTTGGGTTGGTCACTATCGATGGTCCGATATATCGATGGTCCGACATAGTAGTAAAATAATAAAGTCATGAATACCTGCTTTAGCACCAGTACGAGTTATTGACTTGAAACGAAGTTTGCAATATTTATATTAACTTTTTTTTATGGTGTACTTCCGTCTTTAGCAATTTTCAAAATTAGGATTTTTAGCTATTTTATTTATTTTTTTTTTTGAATTTCAAATTTACCAGCTTTAAAATGTTAAGTAAACAAATGTCTCGTCTATAGCAAAAAGCTAAACCAAAAAACATCCATTCACTGTGCTTGTTGTTGTCACATTCCGAAATTTGCCGAACTTGAAATTTTCCCAAACATCAGCTCGACCAATGTAGATGTAGTTTACCCAAACATATAAGGGGAATAACGGCGCTTCATATGTAATACTTAATATGACGGGAGACAGAGAGAAAGAGAAAATATTTTTAAAAGTATGATCGATGGTTTTGCAATATACGGTCCTACGAAAGATAAGAGTTCTACAAATTTGTTCGGTGTCATTAGAAAAACTTGAGAAAGTGGTCATTGTCAAAAAGATATAAATCTTTTACCAGTAGTTGATATTCTCCTTTACTGGATCTATCTTGAAATACTTTTTTTCAACCAAATTTGTTTTTTTTTCTTTTATTAAAAATCAAAATCTTTTTCTTAAAATTATTAACATCGTCAACCTTTTACTCGCATTAATCTTTCTATAATAATTTCTATAGTTGTCTTCTTGTCGAAATTATCTGTTCGATCGAAAATTTTCTAGTGAGCAGGACTTGGTGTGAAATGGAAATAATAAATTAAATGTTTTCCAAAGCGGAAAAATAGAGTGTTAATTAAACAAAAGAAAATCTTCACAATAAATTTTGCGTTGATTTGGTCTTTAAGATTTAATAACTTATATAAATATATCGGACCCCGATTTTTGTAATTCATATAACAAACTTTTTTATTAGAACATAACCATTTACGTTTCTTGGAGGAGTAGAGAAGTTGTTCGATAGCAAAAAAAAAAAAAATAAAAATAAAAATCGCTATCGATTTTTGCCGTAGCACAAATGGGAGCTTTAAATTGAGCAATTGTCCGGAACAGGATTCACAACATTAGTAGCAGTGGAATCCACTGAATTGGTTGTCTTGTAAGAATAATCGTAATGTTAATATAGAGACGCATATTTTGACCACGGATCACCACTGTCGTTGCTGCCGTGAAAAACAAAGTTTATCTACTTTAGATTTCACATAAATGGGTCTATAGATAAAAGAATTTCTCGAAATTCTATACCTTTTTCTGATAAAAACTTCAGCTTTGCATCAGTTTTTCTAAGTTCGTTGATAATTGAGCGATGCAGCTATTTCTGGAAGAGTCTTTCCATCACTGATGGCATCAGAAGATTTAGTAGCAAGCAGACCTTTTAGTACTTACAGAAAATTCTTTAAATTGCAACAGACGCTCTCTTTGGCCTAAAATACATATTTTTATTACATCAATTGTCATCAGTTGGTTTTTACTATTTCAAATTTTAAGTAATTTTGCTGCGATTACCCCTTTGTTATGTCTCGATGACAAATATATTCTTCTAAAATCGAGAACATTCGATGACGTCACTTAACACATGTATTTGTTGATATTTTTTATAACAGAGCAAATGACACATTATTGTTTTCCGGCCTCAATGTCTTTTGTGGTTTGTTAACAGTTATTTGATCTAATCAATTTTAAAGTAACCGTACTTTTGTATGAGCCTCATCAACTTTTGTAACTCCATAATTTTTATATGAGCTTTATCATTGTAGATTAACTGTATTTTATTAATTTATTACAGTTATTTATTCAATTGATGTCTCAAAACCTGAGAGAATTTGTTCGACTTAATTTATGATTTGAAGATCCTGTATTTCTTTTGCCCTACTTTTTAAATCTGTCATGTTTTGTATTATAGCTGTTATATTTTAAATAGATTTAAGCTGTTTAATACAAAACACGAAGGTATCCGTCTGCATATTTTAAGGTTTGTCTATTGTTTAGAATTGATAATAATCCTGACCGGCCAGCTGGAGTGGTGTTGGATAAATAACTAAAAAGTGGTATAGTTTATACTAATCAGTCTTTTGCTCTGTCTTTAGCCTCAGCAAGAAATGATGATGCTTAATGCTACTATTTCCAGGTAAAGCTTGGTTAAAAGTTAAAAGATTGTAGAAATGATAAGGCCACCTCTATTTGATATTTAGTTTATGTATGGTCACTTTGACTCTCAATATATAAATGCATCATGGTGGTGATTATTGATTATTTTTTCTAAGCTATATTTTTCAAAATAAACAAATCTTGAGATATGCGAGGCGAAAATTTGACGAAGAAAGATACTTATTAAATGTTTCATCTAGCAGCCTGGGATATCTCAAATTATTAAAGCGTCATGATAAATGAAATGCAGAATAGTTCCATTCAACACCCACAAAACTATTTTTGTATTAGCAGTTTGTCCCTTTCTATGAATATCTAAACCTGTTGTAAAGTTAATTAACTTTACATATATACTTTACAATATTTTAATTAAAATATTGTTACATGAAAATACCTAGCAAAATCCACACCTTATTTATCTTATAAATATTTTTGTGTATGAGACCAACTTTCATATATTAAAATAGTGTTTATAGGTAAGTAGTGTCTTTACTGTCCATGGCATCAAATTGGTCGTTTGTTTAAGTAATTATTAACAAGTAATTATTTTGTATTTCTGAGATAGTAGTAATATTTTAAATCTATATTATTTTATATAATTATATAATATCAACATATTTCCTATATTTTTTAAAATGGGCCTGACAAACAGCTTCAAGATGGTCTATTCAGATGGTTCCCATGGGTTTGGTTCTGGTGTACTTAGAGCTACCATTTGAGCTTACGGTAAATAACCACTCGTCCAGACAATAATAAACTGCAAAAAGCATATCTGACATAAAGAATAATGATCAGCTTACGGTCAAACATTATAGTAAAACAAGGTTCGGTCTGCTCATTAGCATTAAACCCAAATTACTGTATTCACTGCAGCTCTTTGAAGAAACTAAGAGTGTACGTCTGATGTGATTAGCTCAGATGATCTTGCGCGCTCTAGGAATGCAGTTAATGTTGCTATGGAAACTTTGTTGGTAAATCTTCTTCATATTAGCATAAAAACATTGCAAATACGGACCAATTAGTCAGTTAAAAAATAGTTTCATTGCAGTTTCATTACAATCGTCAGGAACAATGTAAGGTGAAACTGGAAAAATATTACCAGCAAAAGAAGCCATTACTCAGAAGAAGATAACTAATGATGATGTTCCTTTATTTGAAGCTGTTAAAAACTTTTCTGGTATTCTTGTTTTGCATATAACCGTTAAACAAGTTGAGGAAAGCATAAATTAAACTCATTTGAAAGATGTTAATTCAAATACCAAGTCTTTGCCTGGTATCTCATCCCATTATTTTACAAATAAGTGTGGTGTGATTGTCATGCGCCCTTACTTTTCTGCTATATATAACCTAAATACAACATTGATGATAAAAATTGTGAATCATTAAGGCATCATTTCAAAACTTAGAAGTGTAATATACATCTGCAGTGTAAAAGAGAGGAGCCAAACTCTCACCAAATAATAATGAGTCCATCAACCATGTTGAAGCTGTAGAAGTTCTTCCCTGTCCATTTTTAAAGGGAGGAATTTAATAGTTTCCTCATGACTTAGATATTGACCTGCTTTAGACATTTAAAATCACTGCATAAAAAAATTTGTGTATATTGAGTATTTTGTGAGTAAAAATTATACTTTGGAATTACATATTCTAATTTGAGATTAATAATTAGCTAGTTTTATTTAGTTTAAGTTGACTCATCATTTTGTTATATCAAGCTGTTACTTTTTATTATCTAGACTAATTAGAACTGAATGTAGTAAATGAAACTTAAAAAAAAAAAATATTTTTACGTTATTTGTGAGATTAGAAAAAATATTATCAATGTGTGTTTTACATCGATCTGTTTTTCTTGAAGGAAGAATGGTAAAATGAAGAATATTTTGAGTTAATACGAAGTTGAAGTTACTAAGTTGAAGAATTCAGAAGTTTCATTATTGTTGAATAGATGCATCTGTAAATGGAAAAATATCTCTCGTAAAATCAATCATTTCCATCGTTTTTTATTTTTCATAAACTTTTAAAATGATGTTATGTCTTTAAAAATGATGTCATATCTGTAAAATCATGTCATATCTGTAAAATATTATTAAAATAGATAAAAGAATATGGGGAAAATTAAAAATAGTTTAAAAAACTAAAGCAAAGCAATAACCTTAGTATAAATAATATATTCCTATACCCAGTGAAGGCTATGCCCTATCTGCATACTAACAAATAAAGGTCTAAGTACTAAGTATGTACTAAGACTATGTGATCTAAAAGATGAAGAAAAAAAAAATAGGTAAACGATGTAGATTAAAAACTTGAATAACAAGATAAGTATAATCAGTGAGGACAGACTAAAATGACATTATGGCAACAGGACACGACACACATAAAACACTACTGTTGAAAATATATACCTATACATCAATGAATGTATCAATTTTTAGTGATTTTTTTTAGAGATTTAATGGAATGGGAGTGAGAGATTGAGGTTGTATTTAACTCTGGTGGTAATGCATTCCATGGTGCTGAGGCTTGATTTTTAATAGACCGGATGCCATATATTGTAGATCTTGAAAAATCTAAATGAATGTTTTGTATATCTCAGGTAATGCTTGTGAATTTCAATGTTTGTACTAAAAAAAAATTATAAAAGTTAGAAGGCAATCATGGGTTCAATTGGTCCCATACTAGGGTACAGTTGTTCTTTAACCAAATCAGTTCTTTGAATTTAAGTATTCTACAGAGATAGTATAGACTGAGGAGGTTGAAGGTGGATTTTCCGCATTGCTTTGTTTGCAGACGTGTCAGCATTTTATCAACTAAACTAATGTTACTTTGACCCCACACTTGATGACATGCATAGCTGAGATGAGACTTAAAGATTGCGTGATAAATATTACAGAGAGTTTCTTAGAGGACAAAATGTTTGATCTTTACTAACATACTGTTTGCTCTGCTTAACTTTAGAGAAAGAATATTTATGTAGTTTTGAAAAGAAAGATTAATGTCAATGTAAATATCTAAATACTTAATACAGTTTTGTGGGATTAATTTTCTGACCACTCATTCTGAAATCAAGATGCTTGTTTATTAGTTTATTTTTACATTTAAACAGGGCTGATTCATTTTTCTTTACATTTAGAGAAATTTTTTTAGTACTTAACAAAACCTTAGCAAACTTCACACATTAAGTTACGATCATTTATATACAGTAGAAAAAGCAGGGGTCCTAGTCTGGAGCCCTGTAGGACAAAACGTATGATTAATTTGAGTTTACACTTTTACATTTTGTCTGCAGTTTGACAGGTATGATTCAAACCAATTTAGGGGCATTCCTCTAATGCCATAAAATCTCAATTTATATACGAGCAGTTT
>JAUZNK010054128.1:0-12500 GCA_035046665.1 Euphysa ruthae
ATAAATATATCATTTAGGTATATAATAAATAAAAGTGGTCCTAAATTGAACCCTGAGGTACTCCACAATTTATATCAAGTCTGTTCGATGTTTTTATTTTATCATAGCAAACACTTTGTTTCTATTCTTTAAATAACTAGCAAGCCAATCTTTTGTTTTCCCACTTATCCTGTAAAATTATAAACTTATGAAATTGCTATTCTTGCTTGTATATTATAGAATGATATATATGATATAAAATATTATAGAATGAATTCACTGCGAGGAACAATTCCCAAGTTTACTTTTGTCGCACATTATCCATCGTGTTCATAGAGGTAATTTTTAACATTCAAATTTGCTCTACAAAGGATTATTTTGTCCAACATGTTATTAAAACCAACAGTTATTAACATTTTTGATTTACGCATAAATGTTATTGCAAAAATAGATATGGTCTTTGATCTTCATTTTAAAGGATTTGAATTCATTGCTTCTACTTTTAGAGAGACTGAAATTTAGAATTCAAATTGTCATTGAAAATAATATAGTTTTTAACACTTAAAAACTAAAAGTTTCTTTTGATAGCTAAATGTCAAAATTCAATAAAAATGGATGAAATAGTTCTATGAAATTTCTAGACACTTTTGTTTATAACTTTAAATTTAGGTTCTACCAAAAATTTAAGCATGGTTTTCTTGCATAAGAGTTATTAAAATTTATAATATATGGAAACTAACTTTTTATTAAAAACTATGCCAAGTTAAACAAAAAAATTTGTCATAATTTAAATTATCAACTCAATAACATTTATTTGTTTTAAAAAGGAAAATTTAAGCGTCTATAAACGAAAATGATTTTTTCAAACAGAGGAAGCTCTTATTCTAGCGAGTGCTTATTACTAAGAAATATAGAAGAAGGGTGATCATAAAATTCTGATTTAGAGATATGTTTTGAAAAAGTTTGCAGATGATAAGGTTTTTCATAAAGAATGTCCAGGAGAATTTCGGGAAGTGCTTGTTAATTTGTATATGCTGTATGGCTTGTGGATATTGGAGAGATATTTATCAACTTTATATCAAGGTTTGTTTTTTGTCATGTGCTTTGTTCATATGGTAGTAAGTAACGAAAGTTATTGCGAAAGAATTATTATTCGTTAATGAGCTGAAATTGTCACATTAGCCCAACAAAACCTTATTTTTTTATAGGACCATATCTTGACTCAAATGGCCACATATTTGAATTTTCTTTTTTTTTTTAAACCACCCAGTGAAGGTATAGGAAGTAAATGGCCCATTCCAGGTTTTATTAAAAAGTTACAGATTATTGAGAATGTCATGTAAAAGTCAAAATGTTAAAAAGTTTTTGTTAGGTTTATGTTGGAGCAAATGAGGCAAAAATATACACTGAAAATCTGTATTTTCCGATTTTTATCTGAATCTGCTCATTAATTTTATTATTTTTTTGCATCAATTTAGACGTAAAAGTAAATTTAGGTGTAATTTTGATGTGAAGAATAAGAAATAAATGGCCTGTTCCATTTTTTTTCAAAAATTCTGATTTTTATAACCTAGGTAAACGAGTCAAATTGATTAATTTTATGTTTTTCTTCTTTTCCACTCATTAGTTTTTTCTAACTCTTTTGCAGGAAGTTTAGCGAAGGCAAGCAAGGTAACAAGTCAAGAAAATTCTTGTTATCTTGATTTTGGAGTAAACAAGGCAAAATTAGGCTGAAAATCAATTTTTAGATTTTTACCTTATTATGCTCATTAGACTTTTTTTGATTTTTTAACTTGAAATTGAACTGCCTTAAAATCTGCAAATATTATTTTGAAGAAAATCATTAAATTTATCATTTTGTCCAAAAAAAAAAAGTAGAAAATTCCATTTTTTTCTGTAAGTATCAATGATTTGGATTCCATCGATTTCGATTTTGGTACAAATTTGATCGAAAAACCTGATTTTTATTTGATGAAAAGTAAGAAAATGCACTGATTATAAATTTTCATAGTGTAGCAAGGACGAAAAAATGGCAAAAAAAAAATTTTTATAGAGACTCATGGTGTTATTATATGAGGTTTTTATCAAATTTTAGTACAAATTCACATTTGATGCATGGTGTAAAATTGATTTTTTTGACCAGAATTGCAAAAGTGATGACAATCCCAAATGAGTATGAACTTATCACTGTTACCCTTAGATCTATCAGAGATTTTTTGTGTTTTAAATTTCTAAATCTATCAAAAAAACTGCCTTGGTAATTTTTTTGCTGACGCTATTCATAGTCACCTTGGCAATCACGTCAGAAATTGCTGATTGCCGAGGTGAATTGCTAGGGTTGTATACATATAAAACTGTTTATAATTGTTTGGCTGTTTTCTGTGTAGTTTGCAGATATTTGGGAAAATCCAGTGAATAAACTGCGATGCAAATATTTGAATGTTTTCAAATTTTCTTTGAACCAATGAGCTATTTTTATGGTTGTCTGACAGAGAGGTTAAGATTTTGGTTTCTGACACTGAGTTGCGAGTTCGATCCCCCTTAGAGACAAATTATTTTCTTTACCATAAACTCAAATTGGTGCTCTAAGTATACCAGGACCATATCCGTGAGCCATTATGGAAATATAGCTTAAGGCTATTTTACTTATTCCTGTAATATACAGAAATTTGCATAAATGAAATAAAGATATTGGATCTATTTTATAAAGTGTTAGTTTAATCTCTCAATGCTCTCCAGAAATTCGTGGATAGGGAAGGAGTCTGTACGGCTATGTAAGGGCAATGTACTCTTCATATTGGAATAATTTCTGCAAACTTTTTAGCACATATTCTGATAGTTAAAGCCTCGTTTATAAGTCAGATTTTAATGAAAATTTGTAAATATTGCAGGACCTGTTCAAAGATTTATAAAAATTTTAAATCATTTTTTAATGTACACACTCTTTTATCTTTTTTCTTTATTATGAGAGTTCAAATCTTACTTGCACGGTTTTGTTAACTTGTTATAATCACATGAGAACGAAAAAGAAACTGTATTGGTGTTTGGTTCTCTACCAAATTAGCTATAATCATACCATATTTTTAGTTTTTAACAATAATTCCAACTTTGAGAAATTCTTAGAACTTTTGATATTTAGTACTTATTTAGTTTTTATATTACTTATAAAGTAAAACTTCATCTTCTAATTTCTATAGTTCAATATAAATTATTGTATAAATGTTTATTACTATTGCTTTTGTATCAGAAATCTCCAGTAAAATTTAGTCTCTTAACATGCTAGCATGTATAGCAGATGTGTCCAATCACCTGACGAAATACGGCAGCAATGTTTTTCAGCTAACCCTAACCCTTTGTTACCGTAATTTTCATATGGTGATATAGGAACCAGATGCTTTTATCAGAGAGCCTCATAGTAAAAATCTTAACAACCAATACTAATAGTCATCCCTTAGTTAAGTAAGTTAACTGTCCGTGCCAAACTTTGTGTTCAATGTATCGAAAATTAACGTTTCGCACCATTAGCTTAAAAACCTATCATTGATAGAATCAAACATAAAAATGTTATTGTAACTTTGTTTTAGTACCAAACAAAGCTTTCGCAAACCATGTTATATTATTTTTAAAGGGAAATTGTATTTTTAGGTGGTTTTTTCACAAAACCTTGTCAAGGACAATTTATCACTGATAGCATACTGATTTATTGTAATAAGGTAAATGATTTTACTAAATATTGCTTCTTATAATCTAGGGCCTAATCTGTAATGTTGTGGGTTCAAATCCACTTGAGAGTAAAAAAAAAAAAAAAATTGTTATCAATTTGTTATCAAAAGGGGACTTTAAGTTGAGCCACTGATTTGATGATAATATCTTTCAGATCTTCTTCCGAATTAAAAGTTCATAACCGAAAATCAAACACAATCAGTATAATTACCTATTGTGATTTTATTTTTATGACACCAATGATGATCAAGGATTTTTTTTATTTGAGCAAAAGTTGATACATTAAACATAATACATGATTTATATTTCTAAGTTCAAACTTGGGATTTCACCATCATGATAAAACATTGAAAGGTGGCAAAATAGATACAATGATGATGATCACAATTTTAATATAACTTGTCAAAAGTGAAGTGGGCTAGTTCAAAATCAGTACATGATCGTTGTAGGTTGAAAAAAACATTTTCGTTATTTGTTTTATATCTTATTATTATTTTCTGTTTATCTTTTGATATTTTTCAGGATGGTTACTATTATATTTTGTTGATGTTTAGATTAAACCATGTGCATTGTCATTAGTTGATGCATTTGCTCCCCCTGATTGGGTTCTAAACTCACCAATCGGCCACAGTAATCTAAAGGTATTATTTTGTAACTTCTGTGCTAATTTTTTATTACTTCTGATAATTTGGCATTTTGTTTAAAGTTAATACTGATCATATGGCCACCTGCCAAAAATGCTTCTTCCTTGACATGAAAAATGTCAAAGTTTTTTGAAAAACTTCATTTTTCATTTTTTCTCAAGAAATTATTTTCTGATTTTACACAAGTCTGTATTATTATTTTCGGCCCCAGGCACTAAGTGATGTCAAATTACATTCGAAAAAAGTTTCATTTTTTGAATTTCATTGAAAAATTCTTCAAGCTATTCTTAAATATTTTATCATATTTTACAAATTGTAAAATCTAATTAAAAAATAGCTTCTGCAATTCACTTGATGTTAAATCCTAATGAAGTTTTGTAGGATGTTAGAACTTCATGTGAAATGCTATTGAAGCTTTTCTGGTTATTAGAACTACATGTGAAATCCTAATGAAGCTTTTTTGGCTGTTAGAACTACATGTGAAATGTTAATGGAGTTTGTTGGATGTTAGAAATTCATGTGAAATCCTAATAATGTTTTGTTGGATGTTAGAACTACATGTGGAATCCTAATGACGTTTTATTGGATGTTAGAGCTGCATGTGAAATCGTAATGTCGTTTTGTTGGATGTTAGAGCTGCATGTGAAATCCTAAAGAAGCTTTATTGGATGCTAGAGCTGCATGTGAAATACTAATGTCGTTTTGTTGGATGTTTGAAAATAATAAGTATAAAAAATTAGGCATGTCTAACAGGTTGAAAATTTTTTTCGGGCTAAAAGTGGATCAGATTTTATCCAAAAAAAAAAAATATAATATATATTATTAGAAAGTCATTTTTAAATGTCTGTAGTTTTGAAATTTTATTGGAACTGAAGTCGTCTGTTTTAAGAATTTGCTAAATGTCAGTTTTTAGAGTTATTGTGACTTGAATTTTTATATAATTTTTTCTAGGATTCCATTTGTTACCAGTAAGCTTGCTTTTATTAAAAATGATATTCAAATTGCTCAGGTGCATGAAAAAACGTTTGTTTGGAATATATGTATATATTTTTTTTCTCACATTCTTAAGACTTTTATTTGTTTTTTTATGATTCTGTTGATTTCAAACCTAACCTGTTTCTTTTTTTATGCATTTTAGTTCTTTTAGAACAATTTCTTAGAACCGTTTTTTTCCTCAATATACCACTACTCTTAAGTCATTAATTTTGATGAAACAGTCAAACTATGTTCTGCTTTTATTAATTCCTGTTTGTTAATATGTAACCTTTAAAAAAACTTTTGCTGCTACAAGTGCTTTATTTGTTAATTTTGTGAGATTTTTTTCTTTCTTTCATGTAGCCTTTGAAAAACCTTTACGATGCAATGGTAACACCAGAATCGCAGGCACGCTTTGAATCTTGGAAAGATTTTATAACACCTGTTGAAGCTGGCTGCAAGTCACACCTAATCACCAGCAAACTGTAGCTTTTAAGTCAAACACGTACAATAATGAATTGTGATACTAAATTCTCGCCTCGCAATAATAATATTGAATGAGCTTCCAGTTTATAAAATTTTTTTTTATTATTATTCATGCTTGGTCTCTCAACAAGTTTTTTTTTTTAATTTTCTAAGAAGATATATAAATATAAATTTAAGAAATTTTTGTTATTTATTTTATTTACCATAATGGCAGGATATCATCGAAAGCCAAAGTTATTAAAAGATGACCACCCGCAACAGGAGGGCTTGAACAGGAGGCTTATCGCATTTAAATAATTTTTCCTAATTCATATAAGCGAATTAGTTAATTGATCAATGCAAATTAAGGTGTGTAATATCAGTTAAAGGTGAGATATGATATCACAGCTTTTCTCACAATTTAAATAATTTCCATTCGATTTGATGTTTTTGGTAATTATTTTAGATTATATAACTCAGAGAACAGAAAAGTTTTTGAGAACTTTTCAATAGCTTGATAAGATTTAATTTTATATTTTTGTTTTATTATTTATTCTTGTTAGCAATTTTTTTTATTTTAGAAATTTGAAGATTGATTGTTATAGTTTATATTTTATACCTTTATCACCATATTAGATATATATATATATATAATCCCGTAAAAATCAATAATTTGTTTTCTATTTTTAAAGAATGTTTGAGGGATCATTGGAAGGTATTATTCAGGCGATATTTTCATGTAGCAAATTATTTATTTCTTAATTATGCTAATTACTAGCTGTATACCTCACCAAGATTTGGCTAATGTATTGAAATATAATATACTGGATTTTATAGCAAATATTTCCTAATATTATAAGTTTTGTACAGAAACTCAAAGATAACATGAGAAATAAAAGCTGGAAATAAAATATAGTTAGGGTGATCCATAATCAAGCTAAAAATAGAAAATACTTACAAATCTAATCTCTATAATTTAAAAAAGTAAATGTAATCTCTTTTCCAAATATTATTTCAACACTAACATACAAACATCATGTGCGTTCTATCTTATCTATCATTGTTTAGAACTAATCAGCGAAAATCTTTAATATTATTGTTTTAATTATCCAATCATTGGTGTGCATTTGTGGAGAGACTAATGAAAATACTTGATCAAAACTTGTTCTAAAGTCACCATCCACTATAATAAACCAATCCAATCGGATAAATGTGCTACTTCATAACATAAAATGTTTATTTAAATCCAAATCACTTTTAACACCATTATGTATATATACCAATGAAAATCTTTGAAATTTTATCTAATCTTTATGTTACACTTTTTTTAAGGATGTATAGAAGATGCTATTTAAAAGTAGTATTTTTATAAATTTCTTTTATTTAAGTCAATAAAACATAAAATTTTAAATCATGGTAAATTGTCATAGTAATTATCTTAAGTTCATATGAACACACATCGAAAGTTTCTTTTGAGCAAGACGACCTGTGTTTCATCCTCTTGACTAAATGTCATGCTTTTTTAACGGTAATAATTTATATGAGCATGTACTGAAAATTTGGTTCATTGTTAGCTGATGAAAATTTATTATAGGTATAAAGATATTCGTATTTTATCTGCACCTAGCTAAAATCTTCCCTCTTTAAAGAGTATATAAGGGTTAAAAGTATTTTAATTATAGTTTTAAAGGATAAGTTTTTTAAAGACCAGCTTCCAATTAACTTTTATTTATCTATTTTTAAATTTATATCCGTGATATAAGATTTCTTTTATTTTATAAAAATCATGTGCTAAATTAGTATACCTTATATAAGTTTCTTGGGTTTTATATAAGTTTTAAAATTCTTTTAAGGTAAAATTTTCCTTTTTTTAAAAGAAAAAATAAACGAAAAAAAAAAAGAAAAAAAGTTTGATGTTATTTCCTCGTGAAAATATTGCACCGATTTGTTTAAAACAATAAATTCCATCAATTTCTTTCAAAAATTCCAGAAATTTTTTTCTTTTTACATTTCCTAAAATTTGGGGCAAGATTATCTAGAAGAATTATATCAAGATAGAAATTTTATTTTAAATAGTAATCATAATAGATTGAGAAAACTTATTATATTTTTCATTATATTTATTTTTTAAATATAATGTAACGTCATTATTTGAAGATATTTGTTGACTTACTAACTTAGTTTTATTTTTTAGCTTTATAACATTATTATTCATATTTGTTTTTTTAGAAACCAAATATAAAATGAGTGAAAAATGTGAATTTTACCATCTTATTACAAGACCACCACAAAACCCAAGTATAAGATCACGCAGGAAAGATGCTGAATCATTAACTCAGTTAAAGAATCACTCTAAAATCATAAATAAGAACAATTCATTGCTTATGGATCCGAGTTACGAGCAAGTACTGCGAACACATAGTTTAAATAATATGCATATAGATCATTTGAAAGGTGAAAACCGCTCGTTAAGTGCTAGTAATCTTTACGCTCTCCA
The DNA here is from genome assembly GCA_035046665.1 of Euphysa ruthae. Classification (NCBI taxonomy): domain Eukaryota; kingdom Metazoa; phylum Cnidaria; class Hydrozoa; order Anthoathecata; family Corymorphidae; genus Euphysa; species Euphysa ruthae. Next base: position 8,284 of record JAUZNK010054128.1, read on the forward strand.
CAATCCAAATCTTTCGATAAAACAAGCTTTTTCAAAGAAGCCTTATGATGAACCTAATACCTCTTTTGCAAAAGAAAAAGCTGTGTTTACAGCATGGGTGCAAAAATATTATCACCAGCTTACCATTGGTTGTTGCAATGATGAATGCATTAACAAATTCTGTCGTTCATCAGTAAATGGCTTGAAGTTGAAAAATGGAATGGCTGCATTGTTGAGTATAGAGCTCTCTGGGTATAAAGACAGGTATTTATGCATAAAAGAAGAAATTAAACAAACTGCCAAATTGCTTGACGAACAAATCTTTAAAGTGGAAACAGACTCTAATGGTAATAACAAACATCCAACTCCATTTTTATATTCATTTTATTCTACATCTCCTTTCCGAAGCTTGTTCCTGCCATGTCCTCTTACGCCATCTGGGAGAACTATGAATCGTTGTCATAGTCACACTGCATTGCAAGGTGATGATTTTTCATTGGCTTCTGTCACCACTACTGTTAAGCAACATTTAAATGTTCTCGCAAATAAAGTTTCATCAAGCTTGAGCAATATTTGGAAAAGCACAAATGAGAAAAATGAAAATCAAGTATTAATCAGTAGCACAGCTGCTGATGAAATGGAAGAATGTGGTGTTCAACGAAAACGAGCTTCAAGTGTGCGCATATTTCCAAAAAATGCTGTGGATAATGATGAGAAAGACATCATAGAAATTAATAAGTTTGAAACAAGTGTCGCGGAAGAATTTGAGAATTGTTGTAGGTTATGCAGTAGCAATGGTGGAATATGCAATAATAATGTTGATGTAGACATGTCGAGTGATGAATACTCACTGACTCACATCACATTAGATATGTTTGACACGGTCCTTGAAAACTATCGTATTTGCACAGATCAGTCGTTTCTTATTAACACACTTAGGACGGTATTTTCTTCTTGGGAAGCTCTTGAAATAAGTTTCTCCAATGAAGGATTGGCACAATCTCGAAATCACCCGTTTGATATAAATTCCAATGACGTTGAGACAATGTTTGAGAGGTTAAAATATGTTCAGAACTCCAAAGCGTTGTTTGCTGTTCTTATGGATTCTGTTACTGTTATGCTTTTATCACAGAACGGTAATGTGTTCACTACAAGTGAACTCAAACCAATTATCATTATACTTGCTATCCCAAATCTTTTTGACTATCAACCAGTGGTTCAGCAAATTTCTTTGATCATTAGTGAGTTGTCGGTAGATTGTAAACATGCACTATCGATGTATTTGTATGACCTTCCTGAAAACAAGTTGGAAAAAATTATTCAAGTAATTAACTTATTTTCTTATAATGTTCTGCAGCTATAAGAGTTTATTTTTTTATATTATGCAATCAAATTTAAAATTATTTGCCTCAATGTCAGCCACTTTGGCAAATATAAAAAATTAAAGAATAATAGATTTATTATTTAATTGCAAAGAAATTAAAGAAATAGAACCTCTTTCAGAGGCAGATTTTTAAAACCATCTATTCCTGTATAATGATTGATAAATGGAGTACGTAAAAAATAGCTATTTAAAAGATAAATTAACTTCAGACCTTCAACACCCAAGTAAAATTTTTAAGTTTATATTTTTAACTTCCTTTCTTGGGCCACAATGTAAATAAGATATTTTTTTTTTTTTTTTTTTACCATCCTTATCATTGATTCATTGCCACAGTTTTTTATCAATTTTTTTAACTTTATTTTAAGTTTAACTATTTGATAGCGTTTTTGAGGACAAAGTGCAATTTTCTTAGCTGGGCTCTTGCACCACAATTTTTCAAACTATAAAGAAGATAAAAGTCACCAACACAAAAATTTTCAGTTTAAGAGACCATACAAGCCTTCGTGATTTTGTAGTTTATGTAAATTTTATCATACCATTCATGAAATATGAAATAAGTCCTAGTTTCAATTTTTTAGTTTATGTGTTACTGCCCAAAGAGTGCTCCAAAATTACTGATTAATTCTAAAATTTTGCTTATTTTTTGCTGAAATCAACAAAAATCAGCAAAAAATTGCAAAAATTTTTCTGAAAATATGGTTAAAGTTTAAATATTCGTACATTTTTTTGTCTTTGGGTATATACCATCAATTACCTCTTATTTTTTGTCTTTTGGTAAATATCTTCATTTACCCCTCATTTTTTGCCATTGGGTAAATATCTTCATTTACCCCTCATTTTTTATTTTGGGTATATATCCTCATTTATTCGTCATGATATATCTTCATTTACCCCTCATTTTTTATCTTTGGGTAAATATCTTCATTTATCCCTCATTTTTTGTCTTTGGGTAAATATCTTCATTTACCCCTCATTTTTTATATTTGGGTATATATCTTCATTTACCCCTCATTTTTAGGCAAAACCTAGCAGCTTAGCTAAATAGGGGTTTTAAATCCTTTTGTTCATGTTAATTTTGCTGATAATTTTTGAGAAAAAAATCCTTGCCAAAAAAAAATCCAAGCCAAAGGCATTTCACAAAATGGCTGTAACTCAGAAAGTAGGCATGATTTTTTAATGAAATTTAAAACATTGAAATTTAAAAAAATGTTTTGTTGCAGCTGTGCTCTAATTGAGTTATTAATCACTTGATATACTTTTCTCATTAAATTTTAGGGTTTCAAATCTCTTTTGGTTGCCGACCTTTGTACTTCTTCACCAGATAAAGCTACTATGTATTCCATATGTGCCTCTCTTCAACTGCTTTATCTTGCAAACATGTTTAAAGGAGACCATCACTTACGCACTGCTAACTCTGTTTTTTATTGTCATCAGCTCACTAAAAAGATTGATTTCAAGTTTGAATACGCGAGATGGAACTCCAGGTATTTATATTTGTCATCTGTGGAAAATAGCTGATATTGGTTTGTTTGAAAATATGACCAAAATCCGAATCTACTTTTCTTCTTTTTTTTAACTAAGTATTATTTAATTTTCGTACATGTAGAAAATTTTTTGAGTTTTGGCTATATTTAATAAAAATGCCTGAATGTGGGCGCATATATTGGTAAATGTAATGTCAAACTACTTAGTAATTTTAATCTACTAAATGACTGATGTCAGTCGGGTGATATTGGCTGGATCCAAAACTGGTCACTTTTGATCACAAATGACGTTCTCCACAATTAATTAACCTTTTTTCAGAAAATTATATCAACGTGAATGAAAAACTCATTAATATGTTCTAACTATATATTATATTTATATTATTTCGTATTAATAATGTAATCTAAGTAAGATTAATATATTAATATAATTTTTGTACTTAACAAATTTAGGAAATATATTTAGCTAAAGAGAATGCTTAATTTAGAACTTGTCTAAATTTTCCAGGAAATAGCTTTTTGGCTTGTCATCTCAATTTTAAAACATCAAGCCTGTTTTAATACACTAAATACAAAATTTTTGGTTTTTCAAACTGAATGTTGAAAACAATTTTCCTGACAAGTTCTTTTAGATTATTTGGATAAATTTTATTATTTATAGAGATTTAGAGAATTAGCAAGGCTTACAATACTGTGGCTGAAGGTATTTATTCCCAAATGAATCGTTACACAAGAAAATTCTCAAAATACATGTTGGTAATGCTTATGAAAATTCTGTCATTGTTTATTTCTAATTTTGTCAGATTTTTAAATTTTCAGACATCTTGATTAGCACATTTATCATGCAAAATTTCTTTGCTATTTTCCGAGGTAAAATACAAAAACTGAAGCATGGTGATTTTCAATATTGTGCCTTCAAAATTTGCCAAATGATATTTATTAAATCCCTGCAAAAAAAATGTTAAATTTGGTTTTCCAATATTTTAAAATGAAAAATAGTAGTCTGATTTTGTAAAAACTGAATGCTTTAAAAAAAGTGAGTAAACGTTGACTTCTTTAATGTTTTTTGTTTAGGAAATTATCTAATACCTTCTCAATTCTGGATTACCCTTTTCTACTAGAACCTGTTGTAAAGGTATATTTTAAAACCTTTTGTGTGTATCTTGTCCAAGAAGATCCTACTAGTTTTGTTTCCAATTTCTTTATACCTTTTGGAATCTGTAAAAATATGATTAAGTCTTAACTTATGCATTTGTGTTTAGAACATCATAGATGGCATTTATTTTGGATAAGTTTCATAATAAGCCCTGGGAATCCATTTCATAATAAGCCCTGGGAATCCATTTCATAATAAGCCCTGGGAATCCATT
>JAUZNK010054139.1:0-15599 GCA_035046665.1 Euphysa ruthae
TATAAACATACAATAATAGAGTAAATAAAACAAGGAATTATAACAAGTTGTGGCAAATAGGCTAAAGCTTTTATTGTGTTACAAAACTCATACAAGTCGAAAAAAAAATCTTATTTAAGAAAAATTTAAACGTTTTTGTCCCATAATTGGGTTATTTTTTTGGTCCTACTCAAATATTAATAACTAAATTTTTTAAAGCTAAAAGAAAAATTTTTAAGAAAAATTGAAAAATAATAAAAACCAGCACCTGATAAAATGTTTGGCCTAAATTAAACTTACCTCAGGTTGTTTTCTGTCTCCTAGTTATTATTTATATAGCCATGAAAACTAAATAAATGCAAGGCAATGTTTGATCATCGAAGCCCGGTTAGCATGAGTCATATAATAATGTTCAAAGACAATTAAAAAAATACAAATGTTAATAATCACGGATCAGAGATTACCGCTGGTTATTTACGATAAGACTAACATTCCTATAATTATCAAAATCCTGCTGCAGATTCATCAATTGCAAAATGATCATTATTCATCAATCTAAAGTAAATAGCATAAATTTTTTTTTTGGTGAATTCCTTATTTTGTGTTTTTTACTTTGAATTGTTTCTGTGGTTTTCTGTTTTCCTGAAACTGAAAATTTCCATATTCTTCATTAGAAGCATCAGTTTCTTTAAACCATTTTCGCATTAAGGGTTTTCCTCACTGATACTGCCAATATAGGCCTAATGTAATGTGGGCCTAATTTCTAAAACTAAAACTTAAATATTAAGGCCAGATCTATATAACAAAATATTGCCCTGGCAGGCACATAGATACCAAATATAACATGGTTTTTAAAAATAAAAATCTAAAAAATAAAAAATAATATGCAAGTAACAAAATTTACAGTGTAAACCATACCATAAAACTTGCCTGATCAGACAAGAAACAATATTGATGTGTAATAGTGTGTAATTGTACATAAGACCAAACTAATAGAATTTAAAAACATAAATATTGGCTTTTATTGTAAAGTAAACATTAGTTTTAGTAGATGATGGAGATGGAGGAAATTACTACCAAAACAAAATATTGATAACTTATCATAAAGAATAAAAGTTATTTCACTTAACTTGCAATTTAAGAAAGCCCCTTTCGTGTCCACTAGATAAGTTAATCAAGCCAGTTTTATTACTACAATAGCTATGAACAAAATGTTTCATTTTGTAACGAATAAATCAATAAATAATGACAAAAAAAAAACTTAATGTCTGAATACAAAAATGTTTTTATCACAGTGGAAATAATGGAAAAATCACCAATAACAAACCATGATAAAAACATTGAATAATTTTTAAAAACATTGAATATATTTAAACATTTATTCAATAGATATAATAGCATTTACATTTTCCATTAATCTTTCAATCCAGATCAAAGTTCCTCATAAGCAAAGTGCAGTAAATAAATTATGCTCAGTTTTTAAATCTTAAAAATTATTTATTTGACTATAAATATAATTACCAACACTATTTTTTATACTCTAAAATCGCAACCAATTTGGGCCTGTGTTATAGGCCCAATAAATTTTCGAAATGACGAAATTTAAAATGTTTTCTAAGACTTTCAATGTCAGAAAATTTCTAGAGTAACTGAAACACGACGCTTTTGGAACAAATTTTAATTAAAGGGTAGCCAGTAAAATTTAAAAACGGCAGACATGCAAGATGCTTTCTATGATCTGCTAATTTCCTTACAAAAAAAAATTTTGGTGAATAAATAACTATTTATAGATTCAGTACAGCTAAACTAGAGCTTTCTTCAGGTAATCATCTGACTCAAATGATGCAACGTGTGGTCCTCTAACTTGAATGAAAATTTTAAGAATGAAAAATTAAAGGATTTAATGAAAGCAAAAGTTGTTTTTAGACAATCTAATTTCCAACTCAATTTGACCAGGGAGCAAGAATTTTCTGTAGGTGGCCATAAGGGGGAAAAAGACACTCTCTATGGTCCTTGAAATTCAAGAAAAATTACAGTAATGATTAGATTTTGATAAATTTTCCAATATGTTGTTTTCAGGCCTAATATAACCATGTTTTGGAACCAAAGGACTGGGCCTGACAATATTTTCAAAATAGGCAAATAAGAAGTAATCATGAATAACATTTTCAGGGGAATTTCTTGGGTTTTGATCAAACTTGACATGTTTCTAGGTCTGATCCCAAGCAAAAAAAAACTTTTGACAGGTGACTATTTAGATTTAAAAATATGAAACTTATACTTTAATTTCACAGGAACAATTTACTAACAAAAATTTCAATGAAATGTTGTTATTAGGGAACTAAAGTGACTGATACGAGTCCTGGGAACTAAAGTGACTGCTTTGAGTCCTTGGAACTAAAGTGACTGCTTTGAGTTCTGGGCATAACCACATTTTCAAAATGGTCGGTATGATCAGTTTTTTTAGAAATAACATTTTCTAATACAAAATTTTAGTATAATTATAACTTTTGGAGAAAAACGATTTTTGTTTTCGGGTAAATTATGCCCAAGCCCTACTAAAATGATTCTTGATTCTGATTCATGGCAGTTAGCCGTATAAGTTAAAAGATACCCTCTATGACACTTTAACTTCACTTAATGAACAGGTTTTGATAAATTTTTGTTTTTAGGCCTAAAACAGTTGTTTTAGGTTCTGAGAAGATAACATTTTCAAAATCCTGGACAATACATAACTACTTCTTCAATACAGCAGGGAAGAACCCATGCTGTAATGACATAACGCAATTAGCACACAAGAGAAAAGCTTGTTTTTTTACCATTTCACAATAATTGACTGTAAAACAAGACAAAAAAAAATTTTATTTGATTTTCAAACTGAAAAGTTTTACTAAAAACATGAAATCGTAGCCGCAGATTGTTAATATTTTTTGATTCTTAATATATATATATGCTTCAATATATCTTGGTTACAGAACAGAACTTTAACATGTATAAAGGGAAAAATCAAGAGGGTGGGTTTTATAAAGAGGCTCTTATACGCTGAAAACTAGCTGGCAAAAAAAAAATAATCGCGTTTATTATAAATGTGTGAGACCGATGAATTGAACATTTTCAAGGTAAAAATATGGAATATTTTTAAGGAGTTAATTTACAGCAAAGATGAAAATGATATCGAGAGTACTTTATCGCACCATTAAAAGTTTAATAATTTAATTCGATCACTCATATTAGAGGGTTTCAATTAGTAAGTCAGATGGTCAGAGAAAACAACTAAAACCAAAACAATAGACATCACTATAAGAACTAGAAGAAAATCTATAGAAAAGTAGTTCATAATTTTTTTTATACATAAAGAAAAAGATATTCATGCCTAATTCAAACCCTGTCATAAAATGTGCTCTTTTTATTACCTCCAACAGGAATGACATAGAATGTGCCATAATGTGCATATAATTCAAACAGGAAATAATAAATATAAATGTGCCAAAGTCACAGTAGAAGTCAAACCAAATTCATCAACTAAAATTAAAATTTACACACTCAATAACCTTCACATATTTTTCTTCTTTTTCTGAGATATAATTTTAGAAATTGTTAAAAGTAACCATGTAATTTGGGACTATATAACTTGAAGGAAATCAAACACATACCTAAGCGAACCGCACACCAATCACAAAAATCAACTCCATAACAAATTTATTACTACAGACTTACACATATCCGTTAAAGTTATTTATATCTGCAAAGCATCTTCATCATGGCAGCATCTTTTAAATAAAAGTAAGTTATAAGAAGTTATTAGAAAATCGAAGATAGCTCGATAGTTCCTTTTATCTAATGTGCATCCTTTTTGTATTGGGATAATGTTGGACCATTAAAGTTCATCAGGAAAGGTACCATTATTTATAGAAGTATTAACGTAATAAGTTATAATGGGTGCTTCATAACCTTCACTACCTTTCTTTAAGTTCATGGTAATAGCATAAACTACAATTATCGTTATTTTGATTTTAATTTTATCTAATGTTCAGTCCAAGTTTTTCTTTGTTCATATCTTTTGCATAAAACCAGCCTGAGTGTTCTTAGTTTCATAACATTCGTAAACAGTTTTTGTGTAAATTTTTTTTAACATCTGTTTTGGTTTTATCATTTCTAAAACTTCCATTGCAACTTATTGCATTCCAAACTCATTCTAAAAACAAGAAAGCAAATGTAAAATTGATACTTTTGATTTATTACATGCATCACAATACGTAAAATATTCTTAACTCTAATCGCGGAGTTGGCACAGTGGTAGGACTTTGACTCCAGAGCGAAAGGTTACGAGTTTGACTCCCACCTCTGGTGGAAATTTATTTCCATGTTATCTCTGAGCTTCTGAGAAAAACTCATTGCATAATGCAAAGCTAGCTCAAATTGGTTGGGTTGTTTGGTTGAGTGAATTTCGTAGACACAGATGGGCGCTCTAAGAACTCCAAGATCCGCCATGAGGGCCCATCTGGAAATATTGTCTCGGCAATTTGTTGGTTCCCCACGGTAAATATAACATTCTCTCTCTCTCTCGCTATATGGGAAGGAGAAGTGACCTAATTGACACCGCCCCTCTCTCTACATATTTTTCATATCTTTTTTCTCTAGTTATCCTTATGCCTTTGAATTATTAAGACTTATATTTTTTCTCCCGTAAATTTAAAATCAAATTTCTTTATCAAAATTTTGCAAAATAAAAATTGAGTTACTCGAAGATACTCAGAAAAATAAACATTGGGAGCATTGGCATCCAAAATGATCAGGTGCCACACTAACACACAGGTGCTAAACTAACTGAAATAGTCAAGATAGATATCATATTCGCAAAGTAATTGCAATACAGGCAAATATAGTGTTTTTAACTAAAATTAGATATTTGCCATTTACTCGATAAAGTAAATATGACGCCACAATAAAGCTGCAAATGATTTTCATTTTTTTGTTTTCTTATTGTTCAAAAATGAATGATAAGGCACCTTTGGAAAGCTTTATATAATTAGGACAATTATTTAAGAAAATATTAAATTTTCCCCCTCTTCCTTCCATAGAACACAACCTTCCAAAAGCCCATAGTGATTAAGGTTAAGACGCTCAGAAAAATTTTAACCGTAACTGTTTTTTAAACTAGTTTCCTCCTTGGAAATGCTATAGAATTATTGTTTTACCATCGAAAACGAAAACAACAATTCTATAGCACTCTTAGAAACACTCGTAACTCGACATCCCGACAAATCACTCTCTGTCAACGTCTACCGAAAACCGACACACACCGATCAATATCTAAACTTCTCTTCGTGCCACTCAACTTCTGTTAAGAAAAGCTTCATCGACTCATTATATACTCGTGCCAAAGAAATTGTTTCGAATCCAGCTGACCTCACCAAAAAATACCAACACCTCAAAACAGTCCTTACCACAAACAACTACCCAAAAAACTTCATTGAATATCGACACAAAAAGCTTGACACTCCTAAACCAATCGTTAAACCAACAAAAGAAGATCCAATCAGCTCCGTGAACTTACCATACGTCCCAAAGTTAAGTGAAACCCTAAAACGTATATTGACTAAACATAAAATTCGAACAACATTTTACTCGCATTAAACTCTTCGCAACATACTATAGCATCCAAAAGACCCTCTTAAAAAAGCCCATAATAGCAATATCGTATACCGTATTCCATGCCAAAACTGTCCGTTTGTCTACATAGGGGAATCCAAATGATCATTAAAAAATCGAACCACGGAACATCAACGCGCAGTTAAAAAACATGACACCAATAATGAAATTGCAACACACTCATGGAAAAAGGATCATTCATTTAATTGGGAAGATAAATCAATTATTGATTCCGAACCTTGACTCATCTCACGAAAAATCAAAGAAGCCATTCACTCCATAAAAGAACCAAACCATATCAACCGAATTTCTTACACCTTGCCCGATATCTGGAAACCCGCACTATGAAAATTCCCCGTCAGTCCGCGAACATACTCGAATAACTAATCCTCCTCGACAGTCCGCACAATTAGTTTCATCAATTATTTAACAAATAAATAAATTTAATTATGAAAACTCTCGATTTCGAGCCTACGAAAACCTATATAATCTCAAGGACTAATCATTATAACTAGCCTGATGATAACTCACGACATGATGTTTTAATTTTTCTATTTATTATAACGTGTATATTATTGATCGGAAAATCGGATACCTTGCAATAAGCATTATCTTTTGAACTGAAACTGAGCTAGCTGATTAGTTTAGCTGAAAAGTATTGTGGCTTTTTTTCGGCTTGTATGACACAAGCACACATACTACTGTATAAACAATCAGGAGTGTATTAGTATTGAATACCAATAATCAATCATGTTTTATACATTATGAGCACAGCAAAGCAATTATATAACCTCTATAAGAATTTAAGTTAATTTAGGTTAAGTATATCAACTAAAATATAACTATATATAAATATTTCACATCAACTACATAAATATCACATAAATATCACACAAAAATTTAATTTAATTTAATCAACTCAATTTTAAGCCTCACTTAGACTTTAACAAACCTAAAAAAATGCAGGGTCATGGATTTATTAAAAGATTATATCTTAACTTTTTTATAAATTTCATATAAAGTCAAATCTGGACCACTGTGATGTAACTTACAACCTGCCTCATAATGAATTCATTCAAATTTTTTACCATAAACTCGGACTTGAAGACCTTTGTGATCGGCGAAGGTATCCCATTAGTATTAACAGATAACGGTAATAGCAACAGAAGCAGTAGTAGTAGATGAAAATTTTTATTTAAATTGGAGAAATATATAAAAAATATATAAAGTATAATTTGAAAGTTGGCTGGTGGTTGACACGACATGTTAACTCACAAAAGAATACTGGATCTTCTCTTTCATTTGCTGCTGTCAGTCAAAAGTTTGAATGTGGTATTTTCAAAAAGATATGCAATTCTCTTGGTTATCTATGAACGACGATTAAGGTTTAGCCTACAGCCTCAAATTTGGGCATTCCTCAACCAATTGTTTACAATGCCTGAAATACCTGACATTTACTGCTAATGTTGGGGTTATTGAGAATTTAGCACAGTATAATCTTTGAAACGACTATATGCAATAGTAATCTCTATAATAACACTCTTAAATAAAAAGTTTAACAGTGGCTTGCATGTATTTTACACATTTTTTATTAAAAAATTTTCATTGGTCGCCACTATACCAACTTCAAACATAAAAACAACTTGACAGAACGACATTCATGCCTGTATTTAAACAAACTATCCAATCGTTAATTTTATTTACGTTATGAAGGAGCACATTTACCTGATTGGATTGGATAACAAAAATAATAACATACCAAAGATTTTCATTGTTTGCAAAAGTTACAAGTTCGATTCCCAACTATGGTGAAATGTTGCAATATTCAACGAAAATAAAACTGTTTAAAATATGGAAATAGCACTCAACAAAAAGAAAAAAACTGTTTAAAATATGGAAACACCATTCAACAAAAACTCATTCAACAATTTTCCACAGTTAATTATATTTGACTATCTAATATTATGATAACATTCAGTTTAGGCCTTATAGCGTAAAATGCATTTGATTTGATGTTGAGGGTAATAAAGTAATTGAAACTTAGATAATAAGACGTACCGGACATTTAAAATTGAAAAAAAAAAAAATTAAAATGATATTCCTATAGATGGATAAGAATAAAAGCAAAACTGACACCAACATGATTTGAACACACAACCTTCTGATCTGGAGTCATATGTGCAACCACTGCACCATGAAGCCATGTCTTTTTTTATAGAATATAAGAATTTTATTAAACAGGATATTTGCACATAGGATGAATGTCGAAATTATAATTATTATTAGATTATTAAACAAACTTGCTGTATATAGGTTAAAATTTTTCTCTTTGAAATATAAAGCAAGATTGTTTCGATGTTGTCCTTCTTAATTACAGAAAATGGCAGAGAAAGACAAGGTCACACAGGTTTTTTAGAAAATTTTAAACAAAAATATTTTTTTAAAATAATAATAGTCGAACGTAATCATATGCAGTCAATATTTATCCGTTTTTTGTGTTTTATTGAGTCAAATATAAATATCAACCATTTGACTGATTCAACTATCAAAATATTTGATTGTTTATTTGTGGTAACGCCAAAGATTAGAATAACAGAAAGAACTCCATAGCGTGATTTCAATAACGTGATTTCACTTAGGTGAACTTAGACAACTCGATTCGATCGGGTTGTTAGGTTAGGCGAATTTCGTAGGTGCAAATGGGTGTTCTAAATACTCCAAAACCTTCTGGAAATATTGCCTTGGCAATTTGTTGAATCGAATCGTCAAATAAATGAAATAATTAAATCCTTCAAATTTATTATTACTTTTTAAATTTTATTTTAAAATGCTATATATGCACCTATTTAGAGGAGTTGGCAAAGTCGTAAGACGTTTGACTACGGAGGGAAAAGTTTGACTCCCACCTCCAGCAGAAAATTAATTCCATGTTATCTTTGAATTTCTGAGCAAAACTCATTGTGTAATGCAACGCTAGCTCCAAGACCCGTCACGTGGGCCCATCTGGAAATGTTGTCTCTGCAATTTGTTGTTATAATAATTATGCATCAAATTTGTCAGGTTCAATGTTTCTCTTTAAAAAATCCACCGAAACATGTTGTTAGGTATGACATTTGAAAGTAAATAAATTAATGACATACACTAGAATAAAAAACTAGGTTGAAGTGGAGCCAACAAAAATAATTCTCTTCATTCAATGATTTTTGAAGACTGACTGAAATAAAAACAATTAGTTATTATAAAAAAGGTTTGTTAAATCTAAATAAAAAAGTTTCTTGTTACAATTATGTCAATAAAATAAAATCCTAAAAACACAAACAAAATATTTTTACAAGAATTAAATAAAAAAGGAAATTCTAGGCCTCATTTTAATAAAATCATAAAATACTATAACAAAGAATCTTAGATTGGCTCTAGTTAATTGTCTGTGCGTCACCATTGCAGTCTTAATGAACAACTGCTCATTAATCACAGCATGTTGTATTTTTTATATAATTTTCAAATATAATATAAACATATATTCTTCTGATATATAACTACCCCAGTTCAATATAAAAAAATATTCTAATGTTTAGCAACATAAAATTTTTTTTCGAGCGAAAAACCATTTTATGTATATACCAGACTTAATAAGTAGTATTGTGTTAAATTAAACAAGATATAGCAAAAATATACTGATGGGCTTTTTGGAAAAAATTTGCATTTAGCTTAATACTTCTGGTAAACCCTTTCTTCGCTATAAACATAGTTTACAGCAAATCGTGCTGATATTTCTCTTAAAAGTCAGTACAGAAATTTAATTTTGTATGTTTATTTAGCTTAACAAGTCAAAAAATGATAATTTTACATAAATTATGATCTTTTTATGAAACCTATTCAAATTAACTTAAACCATGTTCCAGACTTTCTTTACATTTAAAAAAAAAAAAAAAATAACAATCAGGTTTTATCACAGGAGGCTTATTATTATTGACGCGGCAAAAATAAATTTCTCTTCTTGAGATATAAACTTTAAATCAATTGGTCTTTGATCTTCGAGAAACTTACAAAGCTACTGAAAACTTTAAACAAAGATGAGTCAATGTTTAGATTAAAGTTGGGCAAGCAAGTAAAAATTAGAAATTGAAGATGACTACTATAAAAGTTTGTGAATCACTTAAGTCTTTTTCAAAAAAAAAATGGAGGAATCAATCTCCTAGTTACACTAATTCTCAAGAGAGAATACATTATTTTTAATTTTTAAACTAAATTTTCAACACAACTTAATAATTATCGAATATAAATATAAACAAGTAATAAAGAACAACAACAAGGAAATATTTTACAGACCGTACTTAAAAACATAAATTTTAGAGAAAAAATATTTTAAAATGAAGAAAAAAAAACTGTAAAATAAGTTAAATGAGTTAGAGGCCATTCATATGGAAGGCAAGCCAGCCTACTTACTACATTAATCTGTTTTCTAAAATTACAGCATTTATATATTTATTTATTTGTAGTAGATCCTACCCCATTTACCAAGAAAAATAAAGGAAAAAAGAAAATTAATGTCGTGTTAAAAAGTTATAGTACCATTAGAATAAACTGCAATAATAAAAATTTATCATCTCAATGTAGTAATGATAAAGTTATCATTAAAGTTATATTTTAATAAATATCTAATTAGCTTTTTGACCCAATAAATTTTTTCCACAATAAAACCATACATTCAAGATCTTATCTGGGCGTTGATTGCGTTAGATTTGGGTGATTTGGGTGTGTTAGATTGGATGATGATTATCTGGGCGTTGATTGCGCTAGATTTGGGTGATTTGGGTGTGTTAGATTGGATGTTGATTACCTGGGCGTTGATTGCGTTAGATTTGGGTTATTTGGGTGTGTTAGATTGGATGTTGATTATCTGGGTGTTAGATTTACTTGTAAATGAAATCAGAGAAAAATTAGAGAAAAGGTGTATTTACCAAAATTTACTCAAAAGGATTATAAACAATTTTTGTAGGAAAACTAATTATATATATACACAAATGTTTAACCAAACAATTTTTTTGACAAATCACCCTTTTAGATAGTGGGTTGTTTACACTCGGTTTAAAAAAATCTCATAAATAGAAAATTCATCTTAAGCTTCTAGTAAATAATTTAAAATGTCATTAGTCAACAATGATTATTAGTCATATTTTTAGTCTAACTAGTTTAAATTGATCAAAATAGCAAATGAAAAATTTTATCCTTCAACATGCAGATTTCAGATAAAAATTTAGCAGCTACTTTACAAGAACAAGCCTTAAAAGATGTTTAGTAAAAAAATAAAGTAAGAATCAACCTTATTAAAAAAAACTAAGCTAACGTTCAGCGAAAGAAACAAGTAATAAAATCGCTAAAAAAAGTTTTTGCAGTAAAGGTCTTAAGAAAGTAACTTCCAAAGAAAAAGAGTAGAATTGAAAAAATAGTATAGAATTATAAAATTGAAAAAATTGTATAAAGAGCCTAAGACATAAATTTTACATAAATTTAAGTACTATTACCGACCTTTATTATGATTTATGTTACTGATAAAAAATCTAAAATTTCCAACATTTGTGTTACTGAGGGAAATAATAACTGGATTTGTAAATAAATAATAGAAATATTAACTTAAAGGTTAATTTTAGCATGTATTTGTGTTAACAGATGAGCGTTTTAAGATACTTCCTTAAGTAATGCTATTGGCGAGCAAAAAAAAAAAAAATTTTTTTAAAAGGCAAATTAGCAAATTTGTATCAAGGATTGTAACATTGTGTAAAATTGCGCAGAGATAAACTTTCGAGGATTGGTAGAAAATAAGAAAATTCTAAAGCATTGCTGAAATATAAAATAGATATTTAACACAACTATCCAAATAAGTCTTCAATAATCCTCGCGCCACCATCTGAATATAAGATTAATATAGGTATGGTTTAGGTTAATATACGCATTAGTTTGAAATCTTTTTTAACTATCGTCAGCATCTTCACCTTCATTCAAAGGGTCACCTTCACCTTCTTTTTCTTCATGCGTCTTTCGTTTAAAGAAACCAATCTATAGAAAATAGTAGTTCGATTTACATTAAAACCACAGAGAAACTGGATTGTGGGTATGAGCAATTGACATTTTTTATTATGTCTGCTGCAAGATTATAAGACTTAGAATGGCCCAATCAGACCTTTAGTTTGGTAACATGGCAACTAAGATTTTGGTTTCAAATTACACAGTACAAGCTATAAGAAAAGCATTTCTTTCAAATACACACACAAAAAAAATGTCTTTGCTAAGAGATAAAGCACAAAATATACTTAACCTTAATAATTATGTTAATTATTATTATTATTCACTTAAATATGCGATTATTATTTCGTAAATTATTGGTTTGATTACTTTGATTTATTTAAGTTTCAGAAGCATTTTTTTTTTACTAAATATGTTTTCAAAACAAATTATAAGTTGTGTTTGTCAAAGAAATGAATTTAAGTAAGTCTCCTCAAAAATTTATTGGTTTGTATTTGTATTCATCATTTTAACAACCAAACTCTTAGTGATCATTTTGTAGTTTTTTTTTTAGTCTTTGTGATAAATGTTTTGACTTAAGCAGTTATTTTCAATACCCAATATAGCTACTGTTACCTTTTATTAAACCTACATAAAAAAGAACTTCAAGCCTTGGACTAATATGATGTTTGTAAGTTTATTCAAAAACATTAATACAAGCAAGTATTAACTAGATAAGTTGGTTTCTATAAAATTATTTCTATAAAATAAATTCTAAATAATAAAAAAATTTAAACTTAACATGAGCAATCAATTTTAAGAACATCTTGAAAATAACAAAATTTTAAGAACGAAGCTGCGTCAAGGCGGGTTAACATATATTTTAAAAAGTTCAATTCATAAAACTAGGAAAAGATTAAATTTTTAATTTATGAGGATTTCAATTAAAATGCATTGTTCTACATCAGAAACTTGATAATATTTTTTTCGTATTATTTTTAAATTTTGTTAAAATCTCTGGAGATTGCTTATCAATGCATTCTTATTATTTTTGCCTGAGAAAATTGCGTTATTTGGGTAATGATGCCTTTACAAATAAACATGACCCACCAAAGTACCTTCGTCACCTTAAAATCACCTTGGCATTATATAGTATAATATAACAATCAAAATTTATTTACTACTCTTTTTTAGAAAAATGTAAAACAAAAAAATAAATTAAAAACAAATAAACAAATAAATTAAAACAAATAAATTAAAACAAATAAATTAAAACAAATAAATAAATTAAACACAAATAAATAAATTAAAACAAATAAATAAATTAAAACAAATAAATTAAAACAAATAAATAAATTAAAACAAATACGTAAATTTAAAAAAATAAATAAAAACAAATAAATAAAAACAAATAAATAAATAAAAACAAATAAATAAATTAAAACAAAAAAATAAATTAAAACAAATAAATAAATTAAAACAAATAAATAAATTAAAACAAACAAATAAATTAAAACAAACAAATAAATTAAAACAAATAAATAAAAACAAACAAATAAATTAAAACAAATAAATAAATTAAAACAAACAAATAAATTAAAACAAATAAACAAAAACAAATAAATAAATTAAAACAAATAAAATCGGCTTAGTTTAATACTAATAGTTTTTTTCAAAAAGAAGTGAAGCTCCTATTAATTTGTAAAATAATATCAAAATTCTTCTATTCAGTATATTTGGTTAATTTAAAGTTCCTAAAAAAAAGATAGATAGATAAGCAACAAAAGCAGCTTAAAGCAAAGCAACATCCAGTATTCACGCTCATAATCTTAAGCAACTTCATTTATAGGTAAATGACTCTTCTACTTTTAGTGTATTTAAATAATCTTTGCTATGAGTCCAAAAATGCTCACTTTATATTTTTTGCAGACCGCAAAAATGTTTTCAAATAATAATAAAATAATAATAATAATAAATAATAATAATAAACTTTATTAATGAAAACTTTTTGAAAATTCTTCAATTTTCCATATTACATTAAAAATTATGGACTGATTACCCACTCCTAGATTGAATTATTCTAGTACGAAGCACTCAAAGCCTCAAAGAGTGAAAAATTTCTGTAGTTTCTAATTTAACATACATTATGTATACATTATTTCCTAAAGAAACTGCTATTTTCTTTATAATTATAACTTAAGTTTAATATATGTGTTAGGTGTTATAGACTCCGCTGCAATTCCATACGAGAATTCAAGACCACAAATCAGGCATAAATTTATATTAATACATTATATTAATTTCTATAAATACATTATATTAACTTATTGATTTTCAGGTTTTAGACTATTAAAGTCCAGCGACTGCCTATCAAAAAAAAAAAAAAAAAAAAAAAAAAAAAAAAAAAAAAAAAAAAAAAGCCATTATTAAATTTATGAATTATAAGTGTAGCATTGGAAAACAATGTTTACCTGAAAAAATGTTTAACCATAAATTTTTTTCTTAAAAATTGTTTTCATCACTGATTTCAGTTTAGGCCAGTTATAAAGGAGATGCTAGGAAAAAAAAGGTCAAATAAAAGCGTCTATTTTCTTTATTCATAAAAGAACAGAAACAAATGTAGATCTTAGAGAGACGCTTTCCTGGGACCATCCCAAAGTATGAACATAAACGTTTTATCCCTTGAAATGTATTACGCAATGCATTAAGTAATAGCTATTTTTTGTGATGCCAAACACTAAAACCCTTCTAAAATAAAAGTACTATACTTAGTATTACATTTTTAAATGTGATAAAGTCATTTTAGAAGAATATATAAATACCTTGCGTAAGATAAGTATTGCGATGATAAGTAGAAGTAAAGCAATTAGTATAGCAACCAATATAATCCACCATTGAAGTTTTTTCTGTTTTACACCATTGTATAATTCTACTGTTGTGAACACCTTAAAAATTAACAATCGGTGGTCTAATGTAAATTTCTGAACATTTAAAAACATTATATGAATAATTGTTCTTTTGTTATGCGTAAAATAGAAGTAGCTAAAGTTTAGATAATCAAACATTAACCCATAGGTTAATTTTACGATTTAAATGGCTTTCATCTTGTATTTTAATGTTTCGATTCAAGCCAATTCTGAATTCGACAAAACTGTCAAATTTAACTGAGTTCTTTTTTTATTTTATAATAAAAAAAAACCCAATAAAATAAAATTTTCTCACAGGAAGCACAGCTTTCTGTTTTTTAATGAGGTAATGGTTAAATTCAGCAAGCAATCATAAAAATTTTAACTAGATATTATTAAAAAAAAAATACATGTTACAAGTAACCTCAACATAACCAAATAAGGTGTTCGTCAACATAACAAAGTAAGGTGTTTGACAACTGAGATTGGTTGTTGTTAGAAAAATATTTACTAAATACTCAAAAATATTGTTAAGAGAAAATTTTAAACATGAAATTAAAAACATTCGAATAGATTTGGATAGTTGGATATCTAGAATGCCAGACTAAATAAATTACATAAAAACAAAAAAAACTTTATAAAGCCATTAACATTGGCAAGCAACAAGTTGTGATTATTTTCTCCAATTTATTTTCACTATTTTATTGACACTAAACAATAATAACTTGAATTGCTGAAAAGAAATCTATCGCAAACTTTACCGTATTGGTACATTTAAGGAAAACTAAAAACAACCAAGGATATTCACTAGTTGTAAATTGACTTACAGAGTCTGTGAGAGTACACCCATCTTTTTGAATGACACGTCCTCCATAGAGATCATTAAACTGAACAGATACTGTTGCAGTGACATCTGTGGCTGGTAAATCCAACTAAAAAAATCAAATGTTTTCAAAATTTGACATTATTTTTACAATTTAGTGAACAGTTGGACAAAATACCCTTGTATTGTTATATATAAGATCTTTCACAACATTCTAAGTGCATTACATTTATATA
>JAUZNK010054150.1:0-15599 GCA_035046665.1 Euphysa ruthae
GTCCCATACCTTCCCTGTGAAAAATATGATGAGAAAATAGGATTGCTCATAGAGAGCTGACAAAGGGATCCCGATATTTCAATTTTCAGTTTACTGAGAGGGAGAGAAAATTTAACTGCATTAAGTGGGGCCAGTTTGAGTAGAGAGTTTTCTGGGGTTTGACTGAAATTTTTTTCTAATGGAGGGAGCAGGTTATAGGGAGATCCATTTGCCTGTGTGTAGGATGGAATCATGGTTGACACACTAGAAAAAATTATTAGTGCGCAAATTTTGTCTCAAACAGGATATATAAAATGATATTAAAGTGACTAACCTTCTTGTCAATGCAGTGTGAGGACCTTTTTAACAAAACCTTTCAAGCAAAACTATTTTGAAGTTGGTAGTTTGAAGTTGGTTTGATTGTTCCATTGATTACTATAATACTTTCCAATGTTACTAACTTCTATTCCAAAACACGACATCGCACTCTCATTGCAACGAGCAATGTAGAATCTCAATTTTCTACCAAATATAACCAATGTCTTTGCTCTCATTTTCATATATAAATAAATTTATAACTATATTTCAAATTCACATTATGCCTAAAAACAAAGGCTAAAAAATTCAGCTCACCCCCCACAATGGACAAGAGTTTGAAATACAATAAAATATAAATAATGTTGCTATCAGCGGAGTTGGCACAGTGGTAAGACGTTTGACTCTGGAGCGAAAATTTACGAGTTCGACTCACACCTCTGGCGGAAATTTATTTCCATGTTACCTCTGAGTTTCTGAGCAAAACTCATTGCGTAATGCAACGCTAGCTCAAATTGTTCGGGTTGACGCAAGTGGGCGTTCTAAGTACTCCAAGACCTGTCACGTGGGCCCATCTGAAAATATTGTCTCGGCAATTTGTTGGTTCCCTGCGTTAAATATAACATTCTCATTCTCATCAATTTGATCGTTAACCATGAAAATTTGCATGTTTCATATTCCTGAAATACTGGAACATAAGTTTCAAATAATCAAACATGTATGTTAAGTTAATATGCAAATTTGTTATAAACTATAGCGAAAAATTACTTACGCTCTTTCAAAATCTGTCCTGGCCCCTAATTATGTACAATTAATTTATCCAACAATCACAAAAACTGTGAAAGTTCCTGAGAAACAGGAAATATTTTGAGAGGAAAGTCTTTGGTTGAAATATCAGTTAGGATTTCACGTAATAACTCTGTCGGCTCTTGTACTGTTTAACAGTTTTTTGTGTTGTGCATAAGACTGAGTCTCATCTCTGATTTCCTGATAAACTGAATTTACACTCTTTATTTGCTTCTTGTATTGTGGGTTAGACTTAATCTCATTTTTGTTTTCCAGATAAAATGACTTTGCACTGTATAACCTTTTCTTGTATTGTGGGGGAGGCTTAATCTCATCATTGTTTTCCAGACCAAATACATTGACCTTGTACTTAATTTCATTATTGGAAGAAATTCTTTGCTCATCTTTGCTTTGAAAATCAAGCAGGTAAATAAACTTTTTTCAGTTTCTGTAATAAAAATCAAACCCTTCATAACAATCATAGCTTCATCAGACCTGTTCAAGGAATTCAAGAAGGTACTATTCCAAAAATTGTCGGATATAACATTATCCGTATGTTCTAGCTGCTTTGTCATGTCACTTTCACTTTTAAGTAATTTTACTATTGAAAAATCTGTCCCTCTCAACCCAAGATATCTAGTACCAGTTGATAGGAAAGATATCCTTCATAACCGCAACATTCGTAAAAAATATCCCCATTTTATATAAAATTTAAACGATGCTTTTCCCAACTACTATTTTTTTTTAAATTTTGGCAAACAACTATCCACCAAACTATTAACGGCACCCTGAGTACATGCAGTGTCACCAAATCTAGCATCTCCTTGATTAACATCCACCAGTACAGATTTCAAAACGCTGTTTGGTGAAATTGAAACAGCACTTGTAGTGACATGACAAGCATTAAAACTTGACACTTGACACTTGTATGATGCTATGACTTTCCAGCATCTTTCATAAAATTTGAAATTCAATAACTTTCATAAGTTGTTTCATATAAAGTTTGAGTTTGTTAGATATTCAAGTAATGTTAGCAATGCCAGCAAATATCAGCAATGTCAGCAGTTTCTGAGGTACTGTTTCCTGTTCATTTGGTACATCTATGTTCTGAAATTAAATAAAATGTTCGTTATTCATTGATCACATTGAAATACATATACTTTACTCCGGTCAACATTGATTATAACGTCCATATTTAGGCTTGTAGCTATTAATATGCCATTATGAATGGGGTGTTTTATTAGAAATCCTTGGTGATATGAACATAAATATAACACGGTTTCGGTTATAAGACATTCTGAATATATATCCAGGTTTCACTGAATCAGAGTACGAAAAAATTATTTCTATTGAGAATTGTAGGTTAAGTAAAAATTTTAATAAGTATCGTATTTTTCAAGCTGAAATTATTTTATACAGTCATACGGGGGATTGAGTAACTAATTGCGAATTATGCAAGTGGCGGTGTCAAAACAAAAGGGAGTCTGAATTATTAAATTTTATCGGGACTTTAAGATTTGTATGAGTTTATTAATTAATCGATTTTGTGACATGCAGAGAGATAATTTATCCAAAGTTTACTGAATGGTCGTGTTTAAAATATGTGTTTTAATTCATTTGGCATCAATTTGTGCAGATGGAAAATTGGATCAAGTATTCGCCAAATACTCACCACATGAATAACCGTAGCTGTCTTGTCATCTTATATAGGTTAACGCATTCCAGCTTATTTGTATTTTTAACATGGGTCCAACAAATAGCTTCAAGCTAATTTTTATAGAAGAGACCACAGGTTTGTTTCTAGTGTACATAGATCTCCCATTTGAGCTTACAGTAAAGAAAATCATTTGAATCTTAGGCGGATTGAACCCACACCACCGTGACAGAAACCAAAGTCTTAACCACTCGGTCAGACAACCATAAGTTAGTCTATATTGTAAGAACAAGCTTCATCTTGTAGAGCAAACGAAATCGCTTTACTGATTCGCCTTTATATACAAAAACTGATTCAAAATGTTTTAAACGGATTACAGATGATTTGATGACAGTTCAGTCTTTTCTAATTACAAATCTAACCCATAACTTTCTCAAATCTTCATTTTTTGGACAACCAAAAACTGGGACTACTTCACGCCAATAAAATTATAGATACAACCGCCGTAACCAATCAGTACTTTGTACGATAAATAGATAGATCTAGGATGTTTTTCAAGTAGGTCGAAATCTTTATCATATTTTTAAGCACCCCTCCGTTCTTCCTACCCTCCCCTTTCCTTTCACACAGGCACATCCACCATGGTTGACAAATAATTATTATTTTGGATGTAAGGGAACAAAGAAAAAAAATCCTGCTCAGCTTTTAGCTTTTTCATATATTATATTATTAAATATCTTATCTAAACTAAGTACCTACAATAATTTTTTGTGTGCACAATAGGATGTCAAATACACCAAATATAAGAAACTTTTTCCTTTCACCGACTAGTAAATTTGAAATATCTCAACCTATCTCAAAATTAAAAAATAGAAAAGCATCTGAACCAAACAGTATCCCGAAATTTATTTTAAAAGAGTTAAGTTTAGAAGTATTCTCTGTCCTCTGTCAGTTGTTCAATTTATCTTTTGCAGCTGGGAAATTTCCAGATATTTTAAAAACTTCATCAGTGATTCCACTCTTTAAAGAAAGCTATATTTTACTTTGTAATAGTTTCAGACCTTTATCTCTAGTTTGTAACATCTCTAAATTAATTGAAAGGTTAACATATAGTGCATTATACAGGTTTTTAACACTTTTCAATTAATTTTTGATCATTAACTAGGTTTTCGATCTAAACATTCTACTTCTCATGCTTTAATTGACATTACAGATAAAGTTAAAAACTTATGAGTTACTTTTAAATGAAACCATGGATGCATTGTCAATCGATGCCCCTGCATTGTTGGCATTTGACATATTTAACATAAATGCGACAGTAGCAAATGACCAACTTCGCAAAAATGTTCGCAATCTAATGGATTACTACCGGCAAGTCACAAACACCCAAGTCAACAAAGTCGAGTATCTAATTTGCCTCTCAAAGATTTACTCCATATCATTCCAAGGGTCATAAACAATATGAAAATCTGCTGCAGCTACTCAAATTCGTATTGTTAGTAACCTCGAAAACCGTTAGTGTAGAGCGAGAATTTACCAACAAAGCGAGCCTAGCGAGCTTTGCAGCTGGAGCTCATTTGGCAACAACACAGGAAATTATTTATTGTAAGGAAGGTTTCTTTGCTGACTCAGCAGATTTTTGAGTCGAATTTCGCGCCAAAATTCGTGCCTAAATTTGTGTCTATTTTTTCTCGCCTTCCCATTTTTTATTAATAATATTTTAACAGTAGAGAATAGTTCAATCGAGACAAAAAAGTATGATATCGTTGTTGTTAGTAAAAAAATCAAAACCAAATCAAAATTATTTTCATACTGTCCGCATAGAATTTTATTTAAACGTTTCAACGTTTAAACAAAAGAACCATTAACATTCCATTCGAATGTAAACATCAAATTGTTTTAATATTTAATTTCGTGTATTTACAAAGGGGGTATTGCATACTGTAAGTTATTAAAACTTTTAAATTGCAACCAATGTTTTTTTTTTTTTTTTTTTATATAAGTACTTCCAATAGATCAAAACGAAATCAAAAGTAATTTCATTACTGTCAGAAGAAAATTTATTTCTATTTAGCTACAGCTTTATTGTATATTAACAACTGGTAGCATAAGAAATTTTTGAATTGTTTGTTGAATTCTGTTGCGGTTTTTTTCTATCATCAATTATCATTTTTTAATTTGGCTTGCTAACAAGCTTCCAATGCTTTCGTAAACCTTAATATATTGATTACATATCGAACGAAAGCAATGAAATATAAATCGAGTTATGTTTAACAAAAGATCGATTATGATTGTACTGTATAAAAGGAATGTATGATGAAAATTCACGGAGAAAAAGAACTACAAGGCAAGTAAAAATAGTATCTAGTCAAAATCCATTTTAAAAGTTGTGTGTAATCAGAAACCAACGCAGAATAGCATTAATAAATATATTATATTTTTATATTATATTAATAAATATATTAATAAATATATTATACCTTTTTCAACTTCTTTAAATCTTCGTTCGTGCTTACATTCAGCATGCATATGCCACATATCAGATTATGAAAAATGATTGTGTTTTATGAGAGCTTCGCACTTTTATTATAAGAATTGCTGAAACAAACTTTGCATTCTCTTAGATTTGGAAAGATCGCACAATCACTAACACTCTCCTATGTGCGAAAAACAATATTTCAAAGATAATCGTGAGAGTAAACACGTTTTACTGAAAAAATTAACTATCGAAAAAGTGTCGCTTACACAGTAAAATTTATGATACTTATAAGTATATGAGGATTGGTAACATAAGTATATGGGGATTCTTAAAACAAGTATATGTGGATTAATAATACAAGTATAATATAGCACACTATTTTTATTTATTCAACATATATGAGCAAAAAATCATACTGATGTCTAAATATAAATATTAGGAGATTAAAATTATGAAAAAATCTGCTATTTTTTAGTTTGCTTAATACGATAAAAATTGATTTTATTGTTAAAAGATTATTGTTAAAATTTTTAATGGTCTCATGTCGAACTGTTTCGTCATCAATACATAAATACTGCATCGGACACCGTAGCGATTCATGAGCTGTGGGATACTCAATATTCAATAGGTAAAACGAAGAGATGTATGCTAGCAACACCTCTTCTATTGATAAGCCATCCACAGTTGTCAATACAGTCTTTCCGAAAACGATGACTACTTGGTTGTTGGCGAGAAGAATTGTTTGTTCTCTTCCACCTGTTTGTTGCCGCTGCCGATCTGGATCTTCCAAATCCTGCCGTGGAAGTTAATGTAAAGTTATATTTTTTCAAATATCAGTGTAATACAATAATAAAAATTCCTGTAAAAATTAGTTGAAAAAGGATCTTAGTTGATAAAGCAAATCACAATCACTATTAATGGAAAATAAAGTGAAAAGAACATTTAAAAAGTTTAACAAAATAAAAACGAAATTATAATGATACCTTCAAGACATGTATCATGCTTATATCTATATTTAATGGCTTGAACAATTTGACAAATATCCGCTCCAAATTTTATAACACATATAGTCACTTTTCCATCTAAATTACAAAATAAGATTATGGGTAAGTGCGTCCAGGAACGAAACCAGGAATTAGTTTCCCATTTTTAGGGCTCTTATTATTAGCTATAGCTTCAAACCTCGTATAGTGCATAAACTAAAAAATGGTTCCAAATAAATGCATACGGTGCTCAAAATTTCAAACTACTACCTTATGAAACTTAATAAGTCATTATAATTCAGTTCATTGCAATAAAGCAAATTTACCGATTGTGCGTCAAGTTACTGGCTGTCCAGCTCTATTTTCAAAGTAAAACTCATTTTATAGACATGTTGTAAAGAAACATCGAAATTTTTACGCAGGAACAGAAGTGGTACCACAAGAACAAGAAGAAGTGACGGAAGAGCATGGAGAAGAAAATGTTTAAAATTTTTTTTGGGAGTAATAAATGAATTTGCTGATGTTGATAGTGAATGGAGTGATAATAACATTTTTAGTGACAGTGCAAAAGATACAACAGACACAGAATAAGAAGACTATAATAATAGTAATAACACTGAAAGCGTGGCTGAAAGTCTGCTGATTGATAATGAGAACGATAATTGTAAACCAGGTAGCTATACTTTATACTTCTTGTTTATTTGAATTGGCTCTCTGTAAAATCAAATATACACATATTGGCTTTATAAAGTTGAATGGTCACAAACCATGGGTTGCCCATATGGTCGACCTTGGTCACTTTTGAGTTTGCCTTTTAATATTACTGTTATAAATATTTCAAAATTTTTGATGCCATACGTACATAATTGGTATACACAAATTGCCTGAAATTTGTGATAGGTCGCTTACAGATATATTTGAATTGAGTACTTATTTTTTTGTTTTGTTTAATTTGTTTGTTTTGGTGCGATTCAAAATGAAATTAACACTCGAAGAAATGCAGCATCATTTTTACTTAAAGTAAAGGAGCAAGATCAAATTTCACAGGTATTTTTTGTTCTTTGTGTTCAAAGCAAAAATTGTTGCTTAAAGTTTTTATACGTTTTTGTAATGGTATTTATTTTGTAGATTTTCTGGTTTCGGTTTCAAAAGGCGGATTTCCATTTGTCCGTTCAGCAGTAGGAAAATAACCACGTGAGGTTGCGCATGTTGAATTCTTTACTTTCCCTGTAAATCAATAGTGCGACCACACTAATTTTTATTGGACTTATATAATAAATTAATAAATATAGTCAGTTTGCAATACCTTTACGTCGTGGAAATATTCATTCTTTTGCAAGACGCTATTCACGCATTTGAATCAACCCGTAACCTACCAGAGAAAGTTTGTTCGTAAAAAAAATGGAAAGAATGTTAATCACTGGTTAGTGAAGGTTTTCAAAAAATGGTTATTATTTTTTGTAACTGCTAATGTGTGATTATGATGTGCTTGTCTCAGACCTAATTCATCCTATGTCTTTGTTTCACTACCTCTTTTATATTATTCGTAAACAAACATTAAACTCAGTTTAAAGTTACAGTCTCTATTTTTTAAAATTGCTATGATTTCCTTTTTTGACTGTATATCAAACCTTGCTCATCAATTTCTGGAATCAGTTAAAAACGAAACTATGAAACTCGATAGTGACAATGCAAAGCCTGTAATAGAAGGCATCATAAATAATCAAGCTCAACTGTTTGCCGGTATTGAAACTGAATCACTCGAAATGTCATATTTCAAGCATAAACCGTTTTCTCAACTACTCTTTGGCAAGATCCTTGCTAAAAAAAATCTGAATCATATTATGATTTATGTGATGGAATTATCTCAAAAATGATCACTTAAAGAGCACAAAGATGCTTATATTGTACCATGACCAACTTGAAATTTTCAATCCTCTCTGAAGTAAAGCAGGGAAGCATAAATTTAACATGTTTTATGTTAGGTTATTTTGGACCGAAATATCGATCAAACTACCTACAGTCAAATTTTTAGCGATTAAAAACGCACAATTGGTTAAAAAGTATGGAGTTGAATGCATACTTAAACCTAATTTTTGAAGATATAAAATTGCTTCATGATGGATATATCACGGAAATAGCCGGTATTAGAATGTTGGTTTTGGCGTGTGCTTGTGATACACTAGGTCATGCTGGACTGGGTTTAAAGAATGTGTGGATGTTTCAAGACAATAATGTAGATTTTATATGTATCAATTTGATGACATGCAAAATAAAATTTTTGAAGAAAATTTTACACTAAGATCTATGGACCTTTATGACCAACCTTGTGACAAAATTGAGAGAGCTATCACTGAAAGAGAAAAAAATAATTCGCTAAAAATTCAATACGGAATCGATATAACTAAGCTACTTCCTCAGCACATAACACACCAGAAAACAACATACTACCAAAGCAGCGCTATTTAATCCTCATACCATCTATGGTGGAAATGCATAGACCGATGGTGAGGTCATCATGTTTTCAATTTGAGTCAATACAGTCAGTTACAATGATTGTCAATCGATTTTGACAGTTTTAGACTTTTGGTATACACTTGAAAGATGTTTATTCGGGCAACTGATGAAAATTATTTGCAAGAAAGTATTGTAAAGCAGCAATTATTGTTTTTTCCTACTTGTAAACGGTAGGAAAACCTGATTCTTACGGTTTTTGGATTAGTTACAAATGTATGGTTAGTAAGTAACAATGTTTATTTTGAGGTATCGAAAACTATTAACTTTGGACATAGGTGTCTATCATATCATGCACAAATTCTAAAAGATACAGGATTTTATTCTTATGAGCAGCTTGCTGACTATAACCCGTGCCACATTAAATATCAAAATAACATTCCTTACGTTTCAATAAAATATGTTATTGGAGACATTATGAAATTGTAATTAGATGGGTCCAACACATTGTTATAATGATTTATTTTGAAACCCCATTTTATAATGTTAAACGATTGAATTTCAAAGCCTTGTAAATGAAAGAACTTTATTTTTGTATCCTTTCTGAATTGAAAAAAAAAAATGGTCCTGTAAAAAAGAAATTCAATCAGGGGTATTACGGAAAGACGGCAAAGTGTAGAATCGTCTATTCTAAACGTATTGTTTATTGAGATCTGTGTATTTTTTCTATCGATTGGTTAAGATAGACTCATTTGAATAAGAAAATTTTATTTTCGTAAAAACTACAATTACTATTAAAAAAAAAAAAAAAATACTCTTTTCTCGTCAAACATTGCCTATCTTTCAGTTTATTTAGGAAAATCGTATAATTTGTCTATAAAAAAAAAAAAAAAAAAAAAAAACTATATATAAAATAATATACAAGGTGTATTATGTCTATTTCCATTTGAAAGACTAAAAAGTGTCTCTCAAATTACCTGATGTAAATGAAATCTCACATGCTTTATTTTGATTTATGTTACATCTACAATCATGGCCATATGATATTATAGGAGACTTTTATCAAATTTTACCACAAATTCACATTTGACGCATGTTGTATGTGTTTTTGTTGACCAAAATCGCAAAAATGATAACAAACACAAATAAGCATGGACTTGTCACTTTTATTTCTTAGATCTAATAGATAAAAAAAATTGTAATTTCTAAGTCTAAAAGTATATTAACCAAAAGATAAACCTAAAGTTGAATATACCAACAGCGGTGTATCCATATTTTTAATTGCTTGTTGCATTTTTTTTTTAATTTCTAAGGTGTCTTAATGGCGCATAAGTCTCATGGTACTTTGACCACGGTTGTCTGGAAAATCAGTTTTTGCCTAAATTGAACTAAACCAAGGATTTCTGTTAAAATTCGTCAATGACGTTTTTAAAGAAAATCTTTTAATTTGTCATTTTGTCCAAAAAATTTAAAAAAATCCGATTTTTGTGAAATTTTTATTTTAGATTCCATGGATTTCCAAGATTTTTGAAATCAAGGTTAAAATTTGATAGAAAAACCTGATTTTTATTTGATGGAAAGTAAAAAAGCAGAGCAATTATAAGCTTTCATAGTGTAACGAGGACCTGAATACAGACAATTATGGCCATAATGTATGAAACTTTTATCAAATTATATCACAAATTCTAATTGACGAATTTAGAAAGTGCTTACTTTTTGAATGGCTCCTTATTCTTGTAGCGCAGTAACATTTTGTATCGCTATTGACGATCTAAGAAGTTGTTAAATGTATTTATTTGCTTTCGCGAATGGTCAAACATCGACAGGAATATTTTTTTGTCACAACGGGTCAGCTTATTACTTTCTATCTGTATAATTTTTCAATTTCACAATAAAACGTGTCAATCAAAAGGTGCAGCATGGGAATAAATGGAAAGCATTGCAAAACTTAAAATTTGATTTTTTTTTGAAAAGTCAGCAAGTCATGTTATAAAATACCTTTGACTTTTACATCAGGTGAGGAAACTTGGATCCTAACGAGCATCAAAAGACACAGAGTTGCAATCATAACGAAGCAGATAGCAGAATGTTTTTTCATGCATGACTCTATAATCAAAATGTTTTGTCTATGAACACTGATGTATTAAGAGATGGTGACGTTAATAAAATAAAAGGTTTCGGTGTTCCGCGTGACTGTACGAGGGGATTTTCTTCTTTCAATTGTGTGTTTTGCGGCTCTTTTGATCGGCACAGAAAAGGTCGGTGTGTATTGATGCAGTTGCGAACTGTAATATTGACATGAAAGCTACAGTGCTGCTGCTGTATGAGAAGCTCAATATCATTCCAGGTTTATGCACTGTTAGAGAACGCGTAGAAATAAGTGACAAACTATTGCAGATGGGTATTATTCCTGTACACAAAACTCATTTTTTCAATTTTAAAATTGGTTTTTATTTTTTTTAGGGATATTTATCTGCCTTTTTTTCAAAACCACGTTTTCAGCAGGTTGGCCATGATTTCTTAAAAACGGAATAACATTTTGACCTAAACTTATTAGGATTTGTTGATAAGTAGCTGCTATGAAAATGACGCGCAAACAGGAAAGGATTGAGACATTGAAAAGCGTGATTACTTCCTCAGTTGATGAGTGGGAGAAGACGTCAGAACTTGCTACCACTATTGATCATTCTACTGATAATGAATAGGAAATTAAGTTTATCTTATTTACTTTTTATTTGAGTGCAAAGGTGGATATTGTAGCTTGAATTTTCAAAAAGATGGCATGATCAAAACATTGACCTTATATAAGATGGAAACAGTTATTTTTTCAGGTTGTAGTAAAACAACGTTGGATTTATTTTCGATACAATAGACATCGAACCAGCGTTTTATTGAGACCTCAACCGGTTAAGTTGGTCAATTATTTCTCAAGATTTTTTGAATATTTCGTGAAAATATAATTCGAAAGCGAAAAGGGGTTTACACGATGTTTACGTAAAAGTTTCTCAGTTTTTCAGTCTTTACAACGCTATACAACACGACGTTGTTAGAAAACATTTTTCCCAGCCTGACAATAATGACGTCACTTACATATGACAAAAAATTGTTTGGCACACTTTGTATTTGGTAACCATTCACAGTATAGTTTTATGAATAAAAAGAAAAAAAGATAACCTACCACCTTTCTCTCATTATTTGAAAAAATTTCCTTACAGTTAAGCATTTAAAAGTGAAATAAAGTAAATATTCGCTGAAGACTGAAATCGCGGCAATGATCCAACATTTTGTGAGGCAAAAGTAAATAGCCACCTGTGACACGCTTACACTATCACGCTTGCACTAGAATTTTTACTTCAAAATAATAGTTTAGCAAAAAATAAGCAGCTTTGTTGTAGAGGTGATATGAACTTTTTAAATACATTTTTAAGTGGTGTTCTATTTTTACTACTGTAACTTTCATACTGAAAACCAATCAAATTAAAATACAAATTATCGAACTCGTTTAATTAATAAGCAGAAACAAGAAACAAGAAAATAAGACTAGAATTGTTTAAAAAGCAATGCAAAACTAAAGCGTGGTTTATATTTCGAAAATAATATATATAAAAAAAAAAAATACATGTATTTTACAAGTGCCACTTAAAACTAGTCCCCTTTGTAATCCCCTGATTTATATGCAGTATATACAAGTGTATTATGGTTTTTATTAAAACGAAATAATAAATGTTAATCAAAAATATATAAAATCTAACTAATACTACAATGTGATGCATCATATATAATAATTAAAAATAATAATTAAGTTAATAAAAACAGCAAAAAAAGAAAAAAAAAATTCTTTACGGATTGTCAAAAAAATTCCAGCCCACAGCAGAGAAAACTGCAATTTTCTTAAATATATATATAACAATATGAATGGTTTTTATAAAATAAAAAGCAGCCTGATAAAAACTAACCAACCCGAAAAATTTTCTTGTCATTCAAAGTTTTTGATGCTAATAAACACATAAAAACTTTTACAGCCTTTTTCTAAAAAGTTCGTTTTGTGTTTTTCACAATTTTTTCATTCCAACATTGTATGACCTTTATTAAGCTTGGAAGCTTTGAATTTGAGGTGTCGGTACCAAATTTGAGAAAGATTTGACCCATAATTTGAAAAAGAAAATTGAAATATGAAAGAGCCAAAATAAAGAGTATGTGATATTTTTTAGGATTTATTACAGCTACATATAAATAACTTTGTGAGAAAATTTGATTTTGTTTTGAAAAATACTTTTTTAGAGTAATTTTTTGCAACATGAACC
Source organism: Euphysa ruthae (assembly GCA_035046665.1). NCBI lineage: Eukaryota > Metazoa > Cnidaria > Hydrozoa > Anthoathecata > Corymorphidae > Euphysa > Euphysa ruthae. The sequence goes on from JAUZNK010054150.1 coordinate 12,955, forward strand.
ACCGAGCTTAGGTTTTAAGAAAGCCCATAGAAATGTTCGTGTTTCCGTAAAAATGGAATTGGGAGCAAAATATAAAAAAATTTTTTTCCCTTATCCATTTTTTCTTTTTTAGAATTTTAGATATATAACTGCTTCGCAACAACAATAATACATATAATATAGAATTTTAGTCCCACCTTGAAGCAAATCTAAATATAACGGTAAATTGACGTATCTAACTTTGAGGAAATTATGAGAATTGGATCTCTAAATAGAGCAACTTTTAATCAAACTATGGTGTTTGTAAGAAAATTTAGTCGAGATGAAACCGGAGTAAAATATTTTACCATAGTAAAAGTGGCTTTAATAATCATCTTCAATCGAATATGTATAACGAATGTTGATTCTATAATTACGTTCTATAATTTATATTAAAATTAACGTTTTTTTCAACAATTTATCAACATGAAGTCAAAACCATATTCGTGAAAGCTTCCCTAAATCCTAAATTTTCTAATCCTAAAGTTAAATCGCTAAAAAATTTTAAAAATATAATCGCGAGTAAATTTTAGATTTCTAGCAAAAATTAAATCTCTCGATGCATTGAAACTTTAAAATGATTTAGGAAAAATCTGTTACGCAACCGCTAATTTCAAATCAATATTTTATAACTTTGTAATGTAATTCTCTCTCGCAGGTATCCTTTTATAACTGTGTCAATTAGTTCTCTCTCGCAGGTGGCATTTAAAGTTTCTTGTTCCTTTTGATCACAAATCCTGAACACTGAGATTCCGGCAATTTCCAATTTCTTGAAAAGCATTTGTAAAAATTATATTTTTTTAATAAATAAACGGCAAACATCCTAATTGTATATAAAAACAAGTTTTCTTAGAAACTTATTGGTTTCAATTTTCCATAGGCGACTAATGTGGAAACAAGAACGTAAATAAACCATCCTAATATCATAACACCTCCGCAAACATACTTTCCTACTGTGTTTCCACCCAGTTCACCGTTGCCGAAAATTTTGAGGTTCCGTCTAGTGATCAAAATGACAATACATGTAATTGCAATGACAGTGTAGGTGATCACACTAGTACCCAGGCTACCTGCAGAATAGTTAAAACCACCAGGTGTTTTCTAAAAATAAATACACAAAAAGATGAAAAACACGTTAATTGTCGGTAACGGAGTTAAAAAACAAGACGCATGGTTTAAAGGCATATTATTAAAATATATTTCAAGAATGTTGGTTTAAAATTTTGATGTTTAACGCGAGAGCGAATAAAATAGCCTCAGCTACATTTCTAGAAGGCTCCACGGGTTTTATCCTGGTGTACTTAGTGCACCCATTCGAGCTTACAGTAAAGATACTTTCATTGGTCTAAAGGTGGGATCGAACTCATACATAAGTGTCTGAAGCTAATGTTAAACGCAGCATTTTTGTAGAAATTGGAGCACTGTATTTACTTCGGAACTGGTATGTTAAATACGATATTCAGATCAGGATTAAGATGTTAAACACGACTTTAAACACGATATTTAAGTCAGAATAAAGAAGTTAAGCACAATACCCAGGTCAGAATTAAGATGTTCAACACGATATTTAAGTCAGAATAAAGAAGTTAAGCACGATACTGAGGTCAGAATTAAGGTGTTAAACAAGATTTTAGGTCAGGCGATGTTTAAAAATAAGTTTAGGCCGGGATTTGGATAGCAGACACGAAATCTAAGTCGAGATTTAGGTCAGATTTGAGTCTTTAAGAACGGTATGTAATTCAGAATTAATTGGAATACCATACAGCGCTTAACACACACTCATCGCCCCGCCCAAGACAATTTAATTTTTAGAAATTTAAAGAATTTGTCCTATTTTGTTGTTTTACATCATAAAAAAGGGCGAGACTACAAAAAGATTTCATTTCACTGACTGTAAAATAAGCGTTTACTTACTGACACTATAAAAAACCATAAATAGAAAAAAAAAGACCGTATAAATCACAATAATTCTAATAGGATTGATGATTTAAAATATTTGTTTTTCAGCCCTGCATTAAAACAATTTCAACTCCATAATTAGCCATAAACAGAGAAAATCTAAAAAAAGCAATTGTTTACTACGAGAAAAACAAGATATGAAGTAGAAATAAATAGCAGACTACTCATGATTATAACAAACAAAATCTGACTAATAATCATTCGAACCAACCGTTGAATTAGCTCATTGAACATATATTAGAACATTGAAAAACATGCAGCTACTGAGTTCAAAATTAAAGAAAGGTAGGAGACCTGCTATCCATAAGGTTAAATATTTTGGTAGGAGAGCCTAATATTTTGTTAAGTAGATAGATACCAGCCTAAATAGGTTTTAAAGCAAGAAGATGCTTTAAGTAGATGGTTGTTTTAAAGAAAGATGTTCGTGTAGTTTCTTTTCTTTACTTTACAGTAAGGTTATGTATTTAATAAGAGACCTGCCTTCTGGTTATAAATAAAGACCAATAATAATCTATTAATTTTTACGCAAAACCAAAAAAAATTGCCAGAAAAAGCAATTTTCGGTGAAAAATGAAACCAGTGCCAAAAAAAAGTTTTTAAAAGTAGACATTAAAGTGAAAAAAACGATGTATTCTAGTATCATACAAAACGATGTATTCTAGTATCAT
>JAUZNK010054172.1:0-32298 GCA_035046665.1 Euphysa ruthae
GCACAAGAAAAGCCAAAGCCTTATTTTCATTGTGGTCCCTCAATGGGTAGGGGGTGATCAGTTCAAATATATAAATATATACTGAATGCTTCAGTAAGTAATTTTAGTGAAATATAAAGAGATATCTAATACTCAATAAATACCCACTTCAAGGTTAAAAACATAACATATTGACTGTAGTATTTTTTAATACAGCATTCAATAAAGTCAAATTAACTAGAGTAATGCTTTGATAAATTCTTGCTTTTTATTTGCTTTGTTAATCTTTGAGACTTGATTTAAATATTTTTATTACTTTAATGACAGCAATTTCAAAAATGGACCGCTCATCCCAGTTATCATTTTAATATTTTTTAAATTCTAAAATTTTTTTTCAGCCTCATGATTTGGTATCAGATCTCATAGATAAAGATCGTAAATTGCTCCTTGATGAGATTAGTGCATTGCGTTCTTATACTAATCCAAGTCAAGCATTGCAAGAAGAAATATTCCAACTAAGAGATCAAACTTCTTCGCTTAACACACAGTTCAATCAGTTAAAATGTGATTTAGAATCTGAACAACTCAAATGTGCACGTCTATCTTCAGAAAGACTTCAATTTCTAGAAAAATTGAACCAACTTACTGCAGAAAGTAATCAAGACAAAGCAAGTGTAAAACAAGCAAGGTGTTTATAATAATAAACATGATTAATAATTGAATAACAACAGAAAACCATTTTGTTGTAGGGGTTTAATCACAAAAAGAATTCTGCACATATTTTTACAGTTGGTATTTTATCTAAAAAATTTCGAAATTTTGAATACACAACTGAAGAAAAAAAACCTAGTGAACTTATTAAAGTTTTTACAACTCAGGCTTATCAGATAATTCTCTTTTTTTCCAAATAATAATATTGTAACAGAACTACAGACCAATTTACTGTAATGAAATAAATAGCATTTAAAAGGCTATGGCTAAAATAAGTTGTGCACTCAAAGTAAAATCTGGTGGAATTTTTTGCTCAATCTATCTGTCTTACATTATTATTTTTAGGCTTCGTCTTCAAGAAGAAATTGCACGATCAAACCAATTGAAAAAGCAATTAAGTGATACTCAAGCCAACTCTGCTTCTTTGCGTGATCTTCTACAGAGTGAAAGAGATAGTTTTAAAAACTTGCTTTCACAAGACAGTCGTACTGTTGATGAGCTTGAGCAAGTTCTCGAAACTGAGATGCGAAAAAAGGCTGCTGTTGAAACTAAATGCAATGAACTCGAACAAATGCTTGAAAATGAGAAAATTAAGTGCAAGGCAGTTGAGTCTAAACTTGAACGTGAGTTGATAGAGAAAACGTCTACCCAGAAAATGTTACAAGCACAGCAAGTTAAAATGGCGAAGAAAGAACAAAATGAATTTGAGTTGAAACTGCAACAGGCTGATCTTTATGAAAAATTTGAAAAGGAAAAGCTTTCTAATGAAATAACACTTAAAAAATTGGTTGATTCAAATGAACTTTTGGAAGCTGGAAAAAATGAAGTCAGTGAAGTGAAATCAAAGTCTATTCAGAAGGAGAATGAATTAAAGCAACGACTACATTCCCTTCAAAAGCAAAATGCAGACCTAGCTAACCAGCTTGAAAAAAATGGGATTACAGCTGAAGCATTAGAATCACGTGAAGAAGCTTTGAATTCGCTCAATAATTCACTAACCAAACTTGAAAAGGAAGTGAAGGAAAAAGAACAGACTCTTGAGGCAAGAAAAATCGAGTTACTTCAGAAGGAAAAAAGTATAGAGGATAAATTTTGTTCACAAGAGCAAGCAGCTATAGACTTTAGGGAGGAAATTGAACAGTTTAATCAGGAAAAAGCTCTCGAGGAGGGAAAAAGGTTTTCAATTAATGTACTCCAAAAGGAGCTTGACTTACGTGAAAAAGCCATATTTTCCTGTGAGAAAGTCTTAAATGAAAAAATAGAGAAAACGGATGTATTGATCGAAGAACTGGAGAAAGAAAAAGATATTCTTGATGAAAGAAAATTATCTCAAGATAATTTTGAAAGATCTTTTAATCAAAGGAAAAGCGAGTTGTTAGCGAAGAGTGTAGAGTTAGAGAAAGTTGATATTGGAAAACTGAATGAGGTATGTAGGAAGTTGGATAAAAAAAGTATTAACAAGCACAGTGGGTGGTGTGGGTGGTGGATGGTTGGAATTGTATTTGGCACTTGAGAGTATTTCTTACTTTATGCCTGCTTCTAAGAATTTGGTTTTCAAAGTATTAAATGAAAAGGTCAATGTTAAATGTAAACAGGCCCCAATTTTCAAAATTGATGACATCACATTGTTTTGTTATCTTTGTCATCACATTTCTTTTCATAAATTGTAAAATTTATTGAGCTTTTATGATATTTATATATATATTGATAAGTATGTTGCTTATGATTGGTTCCAGTATTTTTTTCTCATTCTGAAAATATGGCAATATCCTAAAGGCTTCTATGGTATTTTTGAGAAAAACTTTAAGGAGAGCTTTACTGTATTTTGCTGGCCTGTTATCATGATTTGACTGATAAACTATGTTTAGAAACGTACATTGAAAACCCCGAAATCAGGTCATGGGCAAAAAATTTATCGAAAAAAGTTCTATAGTTCAAAGCAAATAATATAAATCTTGCATCCGTTTATCTTGAGGTTTCACTCAAGATAAACAGAGGCAAAATGAGGCTAATTAAATTTCAATTATCTTTAGGACGATTTGCTACCTTAAGTTATTTTTACCCGCATGTTAATTCTTTCTTGCAGTCTAATCTTTGCTCACTTTAACAGGCAATTATTCCATTCGCTTTCCTCAAAACGCTTACTGATTTATTTACCATTATTAACTTAGATTAAAGCTGTGAATGAAGAATTATCAAGAGAAAATGGTAAACTAGAGGACCAAATAAAGCGTCTTGAGAATAAAATTTCTTATTACAGACAACAAGATGGTCAAATTAACCAATCTATCCAACATTGGAAAAAACAATGCGAGAACCTGGAAACTAAACTTAACCATCTCGAAGTCCAGCAAATAAAACTTGAAAATCAGCGTGATACACTCGCTAATGAAGTTGTTATTTCAAAGGAAGAATTGGCCTTTTCCAGGAAAGAATCAAAAGCCAATCTTAATGAGCGAGTAAAACTTGAAGCAGAGACAAAAATATTAAAGGAAAAACTAAGTGCAGTGGAAGTACCAGAAATTTCAGAAGATGGTCGAAAATTGTTAAAAGCTGGGTGGACTATAGCAAAGGTATGATTCATCTTTTTGATTAATAATGGAAGTTTTATGCTTTTTTTGACAGAGAGCTAACCAACCTTAAATAATAGATTCCATATCAACATTGATCAGTTTAAAGAATTTCATTGGCTTCCTTTCGAAATGAGTGTTAATCAATGTATAGCTACTCATTCTTTTAAACCCTAAATTTAATTACATGTCTGAAATTTTCAAACTATCTGACACACTTTAATTCCATTGCGAAACATTAATTGTAATTGTATGCTCCTCTACATAGAACAAATGTGGGCAAAAATTGTCTGTCATGGAAAATGGGAACACTTCCTTCCAGGAGGATTTCCTCCCCAGAAATTTTGCATCCAAATATGATATTTTTTATTTTAGGTAAGTTAAAGAATTAATATCTAGATAAAAGTGTTTTCCCTGATATAATTACCATAGCCATGGCTGTTAGCAATGTGTTACTATAGCTACTCTCTTTTCAATTACATCATTTCTATGATATTTGCATATTTAATGGACTTATTCTCTTCTCATTCCAGTACCTAGATATACAATGGAAGTTTTAGTTAAGAATGGATTGAGATATATTATTTTTAACAAAGATTCCAGATAGGAGCCAGATCCAAAGGGAAGTGTCAAGGATTGCTGGAGATGGGATTGGCTTACGATTAAAAATGGATTCAATCAATTGAATGCATTGTCAAGATTGTAAATGGGCAGGCATTATGCAAGTATTGTAAATGCACTGTCACCTATGGGTTTGACTGCAAGGCTTTCTTGAAGTATCTGGATTCCTTGAAAACTTCATCTCAACTCTCTGTTACATATGTTTGAAATGTCAACAAAACTGATGCAGCGTTATCTTTACCATATGGAACAGCTCTGATTGTAACTTACAACAACAACCTGAGAACATCCTCTCATCAACCTAAACAGTCTTTAAACATTATTGTTCATGTACATCATTTAGAAGAACTTACACTATCTTTTATTTGTGAGCATTTGTTTCTTTTGAATATTTCCAAAGAACTTATTGAGTTTGCTTAACTTTAAAAAAATAAGCTTTGATTTAAGAGCCTAAAGAAGATTAATTATATAGTTAGAAAGACCGCCATGTACAAAATCAAGCATGTTCTGGCTGAGACAAGACGCCGTAATGTTGTGGCCATGATGAGGTTTAACCCTTTCAGCATTAATATTAGTGAATGAATCTGCGAAAAGTTTTTAGTATACTTGTGATATACCATGACGAACATATCAGACAAAGTGTGAAGCAGCATTACTGGTCTTTGGAACTGCTAAGCACTAAATTTAATTCAATTAAGCTGTTTATTTAACGTTAATTTAAAAAGTAATACTAAATTGTATAATACCCTGTAAATAAAAGGTCTAATATACACTAACAATTTTTTTTTGGTTTTTAACAAAACATAAAAATAAACCAAGGAGGCAAAACAATTTATTAAAAAAAAAAAAAAAAAAATTCTGCAGCACTTATAGCTCACGAATTCCCATTCCAAAGTTTAATCTTCCGTTTGAAAGAGATGACGTTATCACAGTTTTTAATGTCATTGGGAAGATTATTCCAAATTAAGCATGCTTTAAACTGAAAGAAATTGGTGCCATAAGTAATTGTATGAACTACAGTTATTTTAACTAAGCAAATGGAGTGTAAGTTGTAATTGACATTCTTATGACAAAAGATATCCCAAAGTAGCTTTTCTGACGCCATTCTGACGCAGCATTTTAAACACCTCAACCATTAGAAACTGGAAATGTCTGGTATGAATTGCTGCAACTGTTATCTAATTACAAGAGCTCATTTAGGCTAAATGACGTGTCATCATAAACCTTTCTCAGAGCACATTTATGTGTTCTCTGGATGAGATCCATACTAGCCTTTTTGCAAACATCCAGATGCCTGGACAATATAAGGAGTATGGTAAAATATAGGCATTTTTTCATAGTTTTAGCTCAAAGCATGCGTTATTTTCATTAGAAGAACATGTTTTATTATTTGCCTTCTTGCAAACTCTTTTGAGAAGAAAAATTTAAATGAGAATCAATGATAATACCTAATAATTCTACTGCCACCAAAGACTAAATCCTCAAACCAAAAATAGAAGTAGAAAAATCTGCCAGTGTGTTTTTACCATAGCGTTATTTCAAAACCAGCAATTTATACAAGGAAAATTTTTCATTAACCGTTCACAAATAATTTCAAAAGATGTGCCACACACATAAATAGTATTATCATCAGCGAAATTAAAAATATCTGTTTCTAGGATGAAATAAAAAATATCATTGATAAAAATGGACCTAGTGCAATCTCAATCCATTTGCTAAAGACAGAACCAATTTTAACCCTTTGTTTTCTTCCAGTTAGGTAACTGTTTAGAAAGGCCAGGCTTTCTCCATCAAAAACCATATACATGTAATTTTGAAACAAGAAGATCATGCGGAATGCAAAAGCTTTAGAAAGATCAATTAGGATTGTACCTACACCTCTTTTTTATCTAAACGGTTTTGCCACCTTTGCAAGATATACTAATCAGACGGTAGTTTCCCTTATCAAATGCATTACCTTTTTAAAGACTGGAACAATATCTGCATATTTTAACTCAGATTTGAAAATCCCATTATTAAAGGAAGTATTTACACAATCAGTAAGATGCGGAGCACAAAAAGTAGATGTAAATTTTAAAACAGATAAAGAGATACTACCACCGCTTTTCTTTAGCTCAAAATTTATGCTATATACATCAACAGGTGTAACATTATCAGGTGTAATATTTAAAATAAAACAAATTTCCAGTAGTAGTAAAACATTTGTATATTGCTACGAAGCTAGGATGAAATTTGTATTTTTGTTTCGATTTAAATAAAGAATCGATATAAAGTTACTATGAGATTTTTCCCATTGAAAAACATTTAAATTTGCCGTTATATTGCTAAAATATAAGTTAAAAACATCTTCAGCAGAAAGATCATCACAAATTAAAATACTATTTTGAGTGAGTGAGAAAGGAGATCGATGGGAGCAGTCCTTACTGGAGAACAGAGGTTTAAATGCTTCCCAAGAAGATTTTTTATTAACATCAACTTCAAAAGAACTGAAAAAATACTTTTTTGCAATTTTATTCAAGTTATTAACATAGCTCCTTTGATATCGGAAAATTATGACAACAGTGAGGTTTCCAGTTTTATTGGCAATACATTTAAGGTGGGCTCTTTTCCACATTCCAAATTTAAGTAGAGTTTGGACATGTGACCCTTATTATTACCCCAAATAAGTATTAACTTCATGGACGAATGCTTGTTAAGGACTATAACCTGTAACCAGTGTGAACTCAAGGAGAATAATCATAAACTTTTAACGAACTGTTAAAATGCTAATTTTATCACACCATAAATTCTCTCACAATTTAATAAAGATGGCATCCTTATCGACAACATGATAAGTGATTTGAGTGATTCCACTGATTTTATATGAGGAGGAAGAAGAGCGGTGTGAAAACTCTTTTAAGAAGTTATTAATGTCAAGGAGATTTCTTGATATTAAATCTCCTTGGCATTATTGGTGATACATGCCACCACATGCACAATCTTCTAAAGAATTGTGTAAGGTTTTTGAAAAATAGCTAGAAAAGCTTATCAATGAAATTCGCAACGATACTAAGTGGTCTCCTGATATTTTAGAGGCTTTCAAGATAATTTGTACTCTTCATTCATGCCACACGAACAATTGAACAAAGATGATTGTGACAAGTTGATTGATTTTCTAGTTGTTGATGGTGGGCCGAGAAAGCCATTAAATCTCAATTAGCATTATTGGCTAAAAAAAATTTTAACTTAAAAGTTTAAGTTTGACGATTGTAAGAGAAAGGCTAGGATATTTTAGAAACTATGGTGGAAATCTGATTAGGCAATGTTTATTGATTAATCAGTACCAAGTTTTTCTTCCACTGTTCAAATCTTATGTTCTCTTATTTGAACAAAAACCTCAAATCTGCATCCTTTATAACAAGTTATAAAGAGGTTTTCCGACATTTTTTGTTGACATTTATTATGATGTTTTAATGAAATGCACAACATTAACTCATTTCAAGACTCTGAATATAGCGTCAAACAGAAGAAACCTCAATGATATATTTTTTTTGTTACTAAAAACGAAAGACTTGTTTTGCAAAGCTGATCTTGTTAAGTCACTCTAAACTAAGATGATGGATCATTACGTACACTATGCTAATTGTCTCCAGAAAAACTCTGTTATAAAACTTTGGGTGCGTATGTCATAGATTAGTCCATACAAAATTAGTCAGGAAGGAACATATGAGCGACTGAAAATGTTGAGTGAGTTGCATCCTCAGATACTAGATTCAGATGAGAAAATAAATGGCTATTTTAAAAACATTAACACTATCAGCCTTGATACGAACCTGCTTTGTGCTTATAGAAATGTAAATGGAAAGGTGATTGGATGAGTGGTGGTCTGCTGTGATTAAAGGTAGTAACTATCCACATTTGTGTAGTGTGGTCAAGTCTTGCCTTTCCATTTTTACTGTCCCAATAGTGGAAGGTAGCTTTTCTTTGATGAGCACTATAAATAAAGAAACAAACTCGTTATAGATACTTTTGACAGTATTATGGCTATCAAAACATTTCAATAATCCACTGGAAAGATTTCAAATGAGTTTTTCAAGAGAGATGACCTCCTGTATTCACCTATTGTCAGAAAAATGTATTTCAGGGACTTAATTTTGCTGCCAGTAGCTACATAAAACAAATTAAAGCACGTCCGACTTGAAGTGTAAAATTAGATAAAAAAAGATCGCTAACAAAAACAGCAGCAGCAACAGCAACAACAATGAAATAGCTCAAATGATCTAGATATAGAGGTTACTGAAATGGTAGCAAGCTACAAGCTATTGTCAAAATGACAATAAGTACAACGTACAATGGAGATGTTCCTTATGAAGAAACAATGCTTTATGTCTGTGTACATGTGTTATTATTACCAAAAAGGAATAAGTTTTTCGTTCAACTTCTGCGTCCCTGATAAATCATCCAGCTACTTAAATCTGTGATATGCTGTCATTTAATCATCCTTTGGTGCTATCTGCAATAACATATCAGTTTGTCTGTGCTCTGCAAGTTAATTTCCCTTGATTCTATCTGCATATAGATATGTTAGTCAATTTTAATTTCTCTGCTAGGTCCTATAAATAATCAGTTTTTTAAATGTTAGTTCCATTTGTATCATACATCAGTTTGTCTATGTTAGAGTGGTACCTTACAATGTAAAGTGGAAAAACTTTTCCAGGCTAAATTGATCAGTCACAGCCTGAGAAAGTAGTTTTTTCGAATTTATTTTGTAATTGAAAGATGCTTTATGGTTAGCAATTCTTGTTTTAAACTTCCTCTCAGTTAATCTGGTAATAGATTTGGGTTAAGTTGTTTGCTCGACAATTTTCGTTGATTGTAATTTAATTGTTTTTAAATTTTTGAAGATATTTAATTTTAATTTTTTTTTATTTATTATATTATTATTATTATTTAATTTTGTTTTTATGCAACTTTAGCGCTACCAAATTATCGTTTAATTTTTTTAAATAATCGTTAAAAAATTTTTTAATTAAATACGAATTCTAAAAAGTGAACTATTTTAAAATTTACATCAGTTTCTATTGAAATTCAAATTTAAAAAAAAAGTTGACTTATTTCTTTTGTAACCTTTTCTGTTTAGTGTCGGTTTTCATTGCGTCATCGCAATAAATAATTTATATATTATATGTATATATATTTTTTTTTTTTTTTTGATTTTTGTCAGTGAGATTAAAATTTAGGATTTAACCAATTTGCTAAATTCTGCCCTGTTAATACTTCCCATGGTAACATCAAAACAATCATGAGTGTCTTTTTTCTTCTATAGTTGTTAAAAAATTGTAGGAATTCCTACAGTGCCTTATACTTATACGTTTTCGGCGCTTATGTTACAATGCGTTATTGGCGACGTCTAAAATTTTATAATTTCCAATTGAATAAAGGAACTTTTTTGTTTATCATTTATGTTTGAAAACCATGCTGTTGGGTCTGTGGTATTTTTTCACTGACTTGGTTCTAATTTTTCTCGAATGGTTATTTTGTTAGTGCTTTGCTAACATTGTTCTGCAAGAAATTTTGTTTTTGAAAATTAACCTTGTTTTTTTTTTAATATAATATCTGATTGCATCTGACTCAACTTTCGTTGCGTGTGTCAAAATGATTTTTTTTACCTATATTTATTTTTCTAAAGATTAATTGCTTGTTCGAGATTTTCAGAAGCTTTTTTATAATTATGATTTATATTTTTGAGTAGAAATTTTTTATGTTGAGCAGCTGGTAGCTCATAAATGCGTTTTGTTTGTCCGAAAATATAGAATATTAGATTTTAATTGTCTGAAAATACTAGAATGTTAGATTTTGAATTTGCTTTGAAGCAGACTTTGTTTGTTTTTTTTTAATTCTATTGATTTTACTTAATTGAATAAACTTTCCTCAAATTACTCCATCTGTTTTAGGTTCAACGCCTTTACTTAAAATATTTTCGTGCAGAGAGTTTCCGCAAAGCTTTGGCGTATCAAAAAGCGTATCTTATACTTATGTTAGGTGAATACGAACACGGTGAACAGACCACACTTGCTGTGATTGCCAGTATTACTAATTCTGATAAACAGAATGCTAAAAAAAAGAAGCACCAAAAGTTTAAAGTGGTTGTGCAGATGATTATCGCAATACTTCGTATGAAATTTCTTGTTCAGAAATACCAACGAAATCTGTATAAATCCTCTGCAGAGTATCCCTACAAAGATAAAAAGTCTAGTAAATCTATAGAGTCTGACTCGATCAAGAAAGTTCCGATAAGCAGCAATTTATCTAGTAAAGATACTACAAAATCAACAACAACATCTTCCTTGACAAGCTGCGAGAATGTAACTTTAAAATGCTTAAACAATGATGAAAAAGTGCAATATTTGAAAAATGAAAATAATGTTTACCAGAAATTTAATGATAATAAGAAGCCCGGTAAATATATAGATAAAAAGCCAACAACATTCTCTTTATCTCCAAATAATACGTCTCGTTTGCAAGATAAATTTAACACGGACGGTCTGCATGATCGTGGGAATGTTTTACGCGACGTTGGTATAAATCCTATGTGTATCAATGAGCAGCATGTCTCCTCACGTAACATAAAAGCTTTGCGAAATATATCACCTATAGGCTATTCACCAGAAAGATATGCACAAAACGAGCATATTTCTGACGCCTCAAATGAAAATTTAACAGATACCTTATACACAGATAGACTAATCCATTCACATACAACTCGTTTAAAAAACCCTCCGCGATCCTATCCAAGACCTTCACATAAACGCGACACGGATAAAATAACTCCACAAAGACAGCTTATTGATGCTAGCAAACCATATCATAAACATTCAGAGGCTGGGAGGCATGTTTCTCCTCCCGTTCGTGATGTTGATAGCGATTCAAGTTGCGTTTACTCACCTCAAAGTATTTCTATAAAAAATGACTATAAAAAAACGTATGCTCTCGCAAATCAAGACTCAAACGCCTCGCTAAATCAGTATATACGCAAACTTGAATCTCTTCAAGTTCGTTTACGCGAACAATCAACACATTTCACTAAAGACCAAGAACATAAAGGTTCTTACTTAATTGAATAAACAGTGGCCCCTACCTTTTTAAAACTAGTTTTGTAATATATTTAAACAGCGCGCTTTTCGCGATATTTAAAGGGCTTGTTTGCTGTGCAGCATGTTTGTCATCATTTATTTTATAAAAATGTAAGTTATTGTTGAATTTTAATCAAATTTTTACATGTATATTGGATTTGATACAGTAATTTAAATATCTTGGGACAATGGTCCAATTTATAAATGAGTGTTTTGTATTTATAGCTATTATATTTACAATCTTGGTAAGACCAACTTTTTTACTACAGAAGCTATGATTTCATAGGTAAGTAGGTTAATATTTTATATGTTAAAACCAGCGAATAGTCAGTGACTTTATTTTCAACTGGCTATGGGTTTTGATCATAACCACCCTCATTTACAAACATAGGGAGGGAGTCTATTCATAAGTGACTGGTCTTACAAAAAAGTATTACCAACATGGAAATTTCACATAAGCAGAGGTTTAAGTACTTTGCATTAAGACATTTTTACAAACAGGGCAATGTCGCTATCATTGAAGTAAATTAACCTGCGTACCCTACTCATTATGGTTGTAATTGTGCTGGGTTATATGCCGGTAGGCTCCTATGAATTCTCACTTTTCCCTGACTTGCTACTCAAGGTCAACTAATTACTTTGTTTTGGAGTTTTTCAAAAAGCAAGTTTTCATAGATAAAGTGCTAATTTTGATTTTTCGGTCATTTTTTTTGCACTGATAAACACTCATCATCATAATTCCATTCTTGGGCTTTTGAGAATTCTTAGACTTTAGCTATAGGTTTATTTCGTAACAAAAAGTTTCGTAGTAAAGAAAATAGGCCGTAACGAACCAACAAAAGGTAGATATGACATTTAATTAATGGAATGCAACATAATTTGCTGTCGTCTTTTATATATCCCATATGAAATTGCTATTCTCACTTAATATTAAATCCACAGCCTTATTAGAGTTTCGAGTGTTTTAAGCAAGATACTAAAAAATAACTCTTCAAATTGACTCTGTGGCATCATTATTAGACCGCCGTCTTTCATGAAGCCATCTTTTGAAATAGACGCGTGATGACCCGTCGAGATGGGCGAAAATTTAAGTCGCTGGTTTACACAATTAACTTTTAAATAAAATCGGGATTGTATTGATTTATTTCTCCGTTATAAACAACACCAATGTAAACATCGTTATAAAAGAATTTCATGGCTGACCTGTTTTTTTTTTTTTTTTTTTTTTTTCCTTACCTGTTAAAAATATTTGCTCTTCCAGCAACTCTATTAATTTTGTAGAGTGCAGTTTTCAGCAACTCTTGATGAATGATTGATAGTAATTTTTACAGTTTGTGCATATTTGCAGCACGTCCGTATACATAGCATATATTTTCATATCTTAAATTTCCTAGTAAAACAACTATTTATTATTTTATGACTGACGGCTGGAATAGTTTCCCATAAAAATATTTCCAATATAAATGTTTATTTCTTTAAGGTGTGTTTAGTCCAGTTACTATTAAAGCTAACTCTGATGCTGCTCAACAGTATGATCGCTTAAGCAAAATATCTGTTTTTACACCAATGAAATCATTTTGTGTCTCTGATGATGTTTTTTTATTTGTCTTATTGAATGCCAGATCATTAGGGAGCATGTTTTAGACGTTTTTGATAATAGCAGACTGATGGAAAGTGATATCATCTGTCTTACTGAAACACAAATTCTTCTCAATCAAGATGTTAGTTTAATTTGCAATTTAATGCATGGCTATAATACTGATTTTAATAACTATGAGCACAAGTTTTCTAGTCTTGCAGTATTTTTTAGAAGTTCAACTGTATTAAATACACATGTAAAGTCTGTTTGTATATAACATATCAAAATGCCTAAAAAGAAATGAATCTATTGGTATCATTTTATTATACAGACACCATGCCTCCAATATATGACATTTTTATGAAAATCTTAACCAACTTCTAGAGGCTCAAGATATTCAAATAATAATGAGTGACTTTAATCTTGATGCTCTTGATTTATCTGTTCACGATACCCTTTCTAGTTTATTGGTAGATTTTTCCCTTGGTATAAACAAAACAATACATTGAAATGGATCTCTCCTTGATCATTTTTATATTAGGAAATTTATTAAATCAAAATCAATTGATGTTTTAGCTAGGAATGTGTACTTTTCTCATCATAATACAGAAAGCTAATATTTATTAAAAACTACTTTAACTTTGTTATATATTGTTTGTTATTTTGTAAGCTAACTCCTAGCATAAACATTATTTTTGTTCCAGAAACCTGTAAAAATATAAATCGTGGTATTGTAATGACCGCAGAAGAAGAGAATTCTTAATTAGCGGGTGTGTGTGAGTAGAGTGACGGAAAGGAAGTTTCTGGAGGTGTGTTAGAATGTAAAGGCAGTCAAAGTTCTAATTTGTTTAGAGCTCACCAAATCGTCATCAGTATTATAATTTTGAATTAGTCATGTTCTGCAGTCTTCTGAATCTAGTTTTCCCTACCCTGGCCTTTCTTTTCGTAATTGTTTGTCAGTATGTGAGGTGAATGTTATGTTGTCAATGACAACATTACATAAGTGGTATATATATTTATATAGAAATCTTGCATCGCAAAAAATTGTATTGTGAATTACAATCTGCTAATTCTGTACAACAACCGAGTTTTTTCATTAAAAATTCTGGCCATAATATGACATTGATGTTGCAGGTATACGTACCCACCCATAATCTGAAATCAGACGTTGATTTTTTGCATTGAGCAGTGTTGCACCCTTCGTGTTTCGCTACTTCCTGTTAGATAGCAAGTTTCAAAAATAAAGTATTTCTTCTAGTCCACACAGATAATTCACTTCTTGTGAAAAATTATAGATAAATTACAGAGAAAGAAAAAAAAAACTTACAAAAGTCCAATTTTATAACAATAACACTTAAAATGCTGTTGGATAAGGTATGGCTTTTAACATTATTTTAAAATTAGCTTCCAATATGAAGAAAATTTTTATTTGTGGAATAAGAAGGAGTTCATGCTTTAAGTTTAGATTCAATTTAGGTTTTATTGTTATATAAATTTATTTCTAAATTATATAAATCTGGTATTTATTTAGATTCAATATAGATTTTGTTAGATTAAATTTAGATTTTTATACGTGCATGATATCACTGCAGTTAAGACAGCTTAAAAAGATTCTTGAATTAGGTACTCCAACATGAAACTTTGATCACCAATGAAAAAATTTCGCAGTGTACCTTATAGGGGAGACCTACATGAAAAGTTAGTGGATGCAGCTGAAAATAAAATTCTGAAAAAATTTAATGACATTAAAGGGAAATTAAGTTATTTTGACAAAACTTCATTGAATATAGAATTCGACAACAAGACAAAAATCGAAAAATGTCTGAAGTTGAGTTTATTTAAAGAGGTGATGATGAGCTCATGGTAACAAATGACATAAAATCATATTTCAGGAAAAGAAGCATAGTGACATAGTGTCGTCGTATGCATATTTAAACACAAAATCGCCCATCGGTTGCCATAAAACTACGAAATTCTGGCACTTTGGCAAACAAAAACTTACGTTATGGGGTTGGAAAATAGGTTTTATCACAACAAATGGGGTGTATTTTATCCAAAAAGTTTCTGTCAATGAATGACAGGGCATGTTTCCTTGAGTACCATGTCACAAACAGTGTTTAAACGGTCAGATAAACCAATTTTAGCTTCAAAGACCAGTTTAAAATAATTAATTTTTTTCACTGTCCAGTTTCCGCCGGACTGTATTTTTTCTTTATAAGGCCAATATTATTGTCCAAAATGTGATAAACCCACCAAAGATACTGGCGACAAGTTCTTTTCATGTGATTGTGGGTGTTTTGTGTTATTCAGCAAGCTTATGAAGAAGTATATCAATAAATTAAAATTTGGTATGAAGACCGTAACAATTTTTTCAAATCACGTAGATGATTATTTTTTTGTCTATGGGGATGCGACACCTATTACTGCAAACAAAGTGAGAGAACTTTTGTTGTCGGATGAAGAGTCGTCATTCGTTCTAGGCTTCCGTGGTAATATCGTTGGCATAAACATCTAGTTTGTTTTTTTAATCTTATATATCTTGTATATTATTGTGTTTTTAACTATGTTATATATCTTTTATAGTATTGTTGTGTTACTCTTTTCGGTTATTTTCAATTGCTTTTGTAATTCCATGAGTTTACTACTTTTAATAGGTGAAAATTTTTTGAAACGAACAAAATTCTCCATTCACAAAATTCGATATTTTTGTCGTTAATAAAAAACAGTGATAAAAATTAATTTCCAAAAGTGTTTTTTTCACATTTTTATAACAGTAGAATTTTATCATTAACTACCCAATTGCCGCATGTTTGGACTTAAACAGTCGCTTGTTTTTGGTCGTCTCGAGCTCTAGAACAATCAAACCACGTGGTATTTTTTTGTTCTCGCTAAAGTAAAAATATGAAGTCAGGAGGTTATGGGGAATTATATACAAGTACTGGTCATTATTTACTGCAACATCAGTAAGCTACGTTACGTTATTATTTTACCACGCCATGGTACTTTGTTTTTCAGTTCTGTCGTTTTTATTCGTACTACGCACATCACGTATACATGATACATACGGCAATCATCAATTAATCTTCACCACACGGCGTGTACTAGTCACATTTATCTAAAAATTTCAGCCAAATAAATTATTACGTAGATAGTTTCTCTTTACTGCAATATGTCATGGTAATGCTTTAGCAGTATTTTTAGTTTAAATTTGCAAGTCGTGGAGGTCATTCGACATATCACATTTTGCCCTCGTAGAGCTCTGTATACAAAAAATAGATCTAAAAAAAACCTAATCAGTTGGAATAGCATTTTAGAATTTTTCTCTCAATGAGTCGAGAGAGAATTGCTGTGTTCGTGAATGTTCTAGCACAAATTCACATTTTACTTTTGTTGGAAATTTGATTTTTTCGACCAAAATAGCAAAGTCAGTTAAAAAAAACTAATTTTTACGGATCTATCACTTCCAACTCCATATCTGCCATAAATAAAACTTTTTATTTTCTAATTACCTAAGTCTAAATATAAACCTAAACAGAAATTCATCTTCAACCATGTAATCAATAATTTCAAACACTTGTGGTCTTTTTTCATACGGAAATATGTCCTTATATTGCGCTAAAGTCTCTTGTTATATGTTGTTAATATGTTGTCCACCATTGTAGCACTGCTGTTTAATTTTTTGAAAAGTGTGACAGAAAAATTATAGAATCACTGGTGGTCTAAGTTGCCGTGATGTATCTCTTGTATTATTTTTAACCTAAAAAAAACTAGAAGAGTAAATAAAAAATAATGATAAAAATGGTACTGAAGTTAGTTTTTAGAGCTAGGGGATCTGCAGAATATCATAATAAACAAGCCCTGAAAATTCAAAAGACCAAGGGGTTCAGATTTTAAAATAAAAAAATATAAATATAATAATAGCCTTAATGGCGCACCTTTATACCTGGGTTTAAAAAAAAAACTAACCAATCGTAATTAGTAGTTCATTTTATTTACGTTATGAAGTAGCGAAATGCGCGTCGACGATTTCACAAGAAATTTAACACTAAGAGCTCTAAAGCTATTTGGGGTTGCCTATATTCATATAAAAAATCGCGAAAATACTAAAATCGCCCAAATAATAAAATATAGCGAGATTTTAAGGCTATTTCCAAAAATTACAGCAAATATTTGACATTTCATAATCGTTTCTCTAATTTCAAGCCAGCCAAGAAAATGACAAAGAAATTAAAAAACTTAAACCACTAGGGCCTTTCGTTTGGCTTTTTATAAAAAAAAGGGTTAATGAAATATTTTTAATTACATTTAATTAATTTTTATAAGATAAAATATTCTCATCAGATTTAGATAAAGCAGTGCGTTCAATCCCCTAAGTCGTAATCTCGTAATCTTCTGATGAATTTGTTTTTTCACCATCGTCATCATCATCATCAATTTTTCTGATCATAGACATATCCAACTTCCAATTTCTATCCAAATTCTCATCAACATTTCTGTATAATTTCAGGATAGCAATGAAAATAAAAATTTAACAAATCATGTCTCGTTTGCACCTGTATTCATAGAAGTGATGAAAGACTTATGTCTCCCTCTTGTACATACTGAATTATATTGAAGAAAAAAATGCAATCATTTGAAAGCATTTCGCGTATCAAATCATTTTAATTTAACACATTTATTCAAGGTTTCCACTACCAAAAAAGCTCTTGGGTCCCAGAACCGGATCAACTAAACTGTTTTCATGAAATTGAAAACACATTTGTCAGATTTACTCTCAAGATTTGTAAAAGAGAGAAAGTTGAATTTTTGTCCATCTTCAAAATTTTTGAGCGAAAAGCTTGTTTCATAGGATGGGATTTTCCAAACACGCTTGTACAACATCGACGACAAAAATGTCCAAAAAAACAGAAAATAAAGCTAAGCTTATAATTATTTTGAGCAAATGTTAACTCAAGGATCAAAGTATGTGGCTATAACTGGTAGTTCGTTTAAAAATCAGTAACAACAACACTTAGCAATTCTCACTATGCGAGTGATCTATAAGGAGAAGACCGAAAGTAGCTAATATCCCACAAGTGAGCTTGTTTAGTTTTTTTTCAATACGTGCAAATGAAAAGTATTTCAACAATATAGTTATACCAAATATAGAGAAAGAACGTACAAACGTACATCTAACAGCCAACCAGCCAGCTTTGCTTATTTTTGATGTGTTTTCTGGACAAATGACAGAACCCGTGATTTCCAAGGAAATTTCAACTGAACCATTATTAAATGGGCGTGATTATTCAAAAAACGGCTTCGATTTGAGGGTGGCTTCTATTTACCGTAATCTCTATAAAAATTTCGGCTTGTTATGGTCCACATTGTCTGCGATCCATTGACTGAATTATCTATTAAGTAACACCTCAAAAATGCTGTCATTGCTAGTTATTACATACTGCTTAGTGTTTGCTACTTCCGCAGGGCTTACATAAAATCATAATTTGAATACTTCATTGTTTAACGATTTCGATCCAAACTTGACCAATAGAAGATTGTTTTAAATTATCTCAAGTTAAATTTTTCATGAAGTGGAATTAGATCGTTTCTTTCTGCTCAATGTCTTGTTTTGATGGATATTCCTCTGTATTGAACTTCTGGTTTTGAATTTCTTCTCTGATAAACTTAGCTGCTGTTTTAGTGATAAGCTCTCATTCGTTTTGAAAATTTTCCTCGTTCTTTGATTTCTCAACAATGTATTGAGCTGCATTTTTAAAATTAACCTTGCTTTTCCTTCAATCTGGCTAATTATGATTTCATCTTCATATTTTTCTGCAAATTTTCTCTTCAGATGCTTCATTGAATATATCTCTTTTGAATTTTCTAATTCGGTCATTTTATTATGCAACTCTGAAGTTGTTCAGGAACTATGCTACTTTCAAACGATTCCCGGACATTTCCCCGACTTCTATTTCCCGACTGCCATTTCAACGAAGTCATTACCCCGACACAACTCCCGACTGCTATTGACCCGACTGATATTACCCCGACCAGATATTTCCCCGACACACAGTACCCCCTTTTTTTTTATTCTTATTTTATATATAA
The DNA here is from genome assembly GCA_035046665.1 of Euphysa ruthae. Lineage (NCBI taxonomy): Eukaryota > Metazoa > Cnidaria > Hydrozoa > Anthoathecata > Corymorphidae > Euphysa > Euphysa ruthae. The sequence continues at coordinate 18,660 of JAUZNK010054172.1, forward strand.
TTTACAATGCATGGTAAAAAATGAATTTTAAAAATAATTCTATTTGTTATCAATTACTAAAATACTTTTTCTAAAACTAACGAAAAAACTTTCAACACTAATTTTTATTTTTTCAGTCTCGTTCATAAACATAATATGCATATTTTAGAACTATTCAGGACAAACTTTAGAATGATCAGTGAGCTTTGTGCAGATAGTTTTTCTCTCAAAGTATAAGCTATATATCTTATGGTTATTATCATACTATAATTTTTTAGGTTGCAAATGCATATGACAATTACGAAGTGCAAAATTTAGTTTTTATTTTAAAATGGAATTTATTTACATCTTGAGGAGGTAGGCTCGTTAAAGACGCTTTTATATTTAACAAAAATAAAACAATTTCCAATGGAAATTCCTACTGGGAATGCAAAGAAAGGCGAAGTGGGATTGGCTGTAATACGAAAATTTTGTTAGATCCACATGATAATTTTGTTTGTCAAGCGGGTGAACACATTGAAGTACTTGATCCCGATAATGAACTTGCCCTACCATTACAGTTCAGATACTGTTTGGTTCTGGTTTCTATGACACATAATCTTTTAACTGGTGAAACACTCTTGATTCAAAGAGATCTATTTGTGGTCTCCAAAACTTCTGACACATCTTTTGAAACACTAATGGGAGGAGTTTCCGTTCTGACAAATCTGCTTTTTTGCGAGATTCTTTGTCTTTGTCTGAAACATTCTGATAATTTGGAAGATCTTTCCCTGTTATTGATATTTTGCAATGCAACAGGATCTCCCATATCTCCATTGATATATTCATTAAAGTTAAATTCAACCCCCATCCCCCCACCCCCCCCCCACCAACCACCCATTTTTAATCGGTATGCTGTCTATTTGGAAATTAATTGAGGTAATAGTATTTGTCCTTACTAATGTCTATAAGACAAACTTCCCTGCTGTTAGCTCCAGGATGTCTATGTGTTGTTCTGTCTCTAAAGCACCCCACACTCCCCCTGTCCTTACACCATTGCAAACTGCTGCCAGCCTGTTTTTGAGGCATCTGTCTGAATTATTACTTTGAGAGGCTCCATTATTAACGAACGACCATTTGGGATAATAAGATTGTTTACCCACCACAACAGTTCCTTTTAGTTTAGAATAGTTTTGTCCTGGTAGGATTTTTTATTCTTAAGGAATTGTATTTGTTGATATTGAAGGAAGCGTCAGTTTAGTTTGGCTGATAGAATAGCTTGAGAAACTATTGAATTTATTGAGAAGGTGTCATTACCGACTTCTCGTGGTTGATAATAAAGCCCAAATTTTGAAAGTGAATTAAAGTATTTCTCTCCATTATTATTTCTTCCTGGAAACAACCCAAAATTAAAATATCGTCCAAATAAACAATTATTCTGATGTTTTTCTGACGCACAGTGATGATTGGAGCATTATTTTCATGAGAATCTTGGGGACAGGTGCAAGGCCAAAGCGTAGGGATAAATACTCGTTTAAATTCCCAGACCATTGAAATCGGGTATAATTTCTGGACCTCACATTAAGTGGAACGCAAAATTTAACCGTCTTTCAAATCTAAAGTTTACACATGTAATCCCTTGGCTTCATCAGCTCCTTAAGCGAGTAAAAACCATTCTATTCTGAAGTTTTGATTGGAAATGTAATGGTTTAATATTTTTAGATTCATGACCGACCTGTTCCCCTTTGCTTACCAGCAAAATGTTGCTTAGGAATTTCCCTTTTTGAGGTGCAAATTTGGAGATAGACCCCTTTTGCAACAGCACTTCTATCTCTAGGTTTACCAACTCCTTCTCTCTTTTTTTTATTTTTACTTTTTGAGGAGGTTTTTGCTGATTTGGTGTTGAAACAAAAAGTATCTCTTACCCTTTCACCAAATTAAGAATATTTTGGGATTCTGTAACCAGTTTTCTTGCATTTGTAAATTTTTTAGGCATTGAAAAACCAGTGGTAAAGAATTTGTTAAATAAACATTCTTTTTACCAGTGGGTGTACTTTTTGTACTTTTTAATTGAATGAGCTTTGGAGAGCTGTTAAAAATGGGTTTTTTGAATTGAAATAAAATTTTTACCGTGAGACTTTCATTTGTTATTGTATTTCTAGTTGAATTTGTTGACGGATTATGGACCCGTAGACGTTGTTCGGCGAGACAAGGCTTTTTGAAAAGGGCCATTTGTTGTTTGTGTTCTTTCGTTCTGTTTGAACCAACACTCCGAGAAAAAAAAATTGTGTTTTCAGATAGCATGTCTACGAAAATATACCATAAAAGATTCAATACTAAGCCATCATACTTATTTCAGCACTTTTCCAAGAGCAAAAACCTCCAAACTAAAATATTATTTTGAACCTAATCTACTAAACGAAAACATCGAATCTGCTAACATCCCTTACGAAACTAATGATATTTCGCCACGTCCCAATACACCCGCTTTAACTGAAAAAGATATTGCAAATGACAGAGTTGAGACTGGAGCAAAATATTTAATTCTGGTAATGAAAAAAGTTATCTTCTGAGGAGAGATAGTGATGTTGATGCGCATAGAATCTCAACAAACATATTATTACAACAAACATGTCTTGACAACAACTTGTCATATATTAATGATGATAATATTACACCTTGTTTCCTTTGGAAAGATGGTCTACATCTCGAACAGAACGGTATCGTAATGTTTGCACGGAACCTTTTCTATTATATTAATTATTTACCACGATGACTGGTACGAAGAGAAATGACTTCTGAGCCTGATGTACGTAATTTACCTTCTTTTTTACCTTCAGAATTTTGGATGTTTTTAACAATACTTTACCAAACAGTGATTTCTCTTCGTTAATAAAAGCTCACAAAAAGTCTCCAGATAATCCTCTTTTAGCGTATATAAATATTAATTTTATATAAATATTAGTTCTTAATTCTACGTTTTAAAAGACTTATAGAATGGACTTGAGTCGAAATAGTGGTGGCTTACTTGTCTTCGTAAAATCAGAATCACCAACAAGAAAACTGCGTGATTATACCCTTCCCCTTAGCTTTCAAATAATCCCTTTAGAAATCACTATTGGCAAAAGAAAATGGCTATTTCTTCCTGTATATAACCCAAGCAAATGTTTTACAATTTTTTTTCTAGAGAATCTGTCTAGTCTATTAGATTTTTACTTAAAGAAATATGGTCACTTTCTTATTTATGGTAACATGAACTTAGAACATAGCAATGCCCATCTGGAGAACTTTATGGGTAACTATAGCCTTTATACAGAGTAAGAAATATTTTAAGTCTACTCGTGGGATTTGCATTGATCTGATATTAACGAACAAAAGAACTCTCTATCAAAACTCAGACTCTGTTGAAACTGGTCATCATTAATATATACTATGCTGAGATCAAAATACTTGAAAATGCTTCCTAGTTTTGTCACATACAGATATTTGATGTGAAGAATTTTGATTTAGAATTTAGTAATTATTTTTATACTTCTAGTCAGACGTTTAACTATATTTATCATGATTCTATTTTTAAGAAAGTTATAAATATGCACCCGTCAAAAATAAGATTATAAGGGTAAAAAATTAATCTTTCGTTTCGAAAATTTTCAGGAAAAAGCTAATGAAACAATTAAAAAAAATGCGCAAACAATTCTTGCAAATAATTCAATTTAGAAGCGTATAGAATTCATGGTAATTGTTGTTAACCTTATTTCGCAACTTTCGTTGCGAAATCGAAGTCGTTTTGGGAGGCATGTAAACCACTGTTGTCCACTAAACCCATTATGAATAGAGAAAAAGCTCTTTTCATTGAAAATGCTAATTTTAATACAGACGAAAAGAACGTAGCTGAGATATTTAGCAATAATTTTGCTAACATTACGAAAACTTTAAATATTCGCCTATTTATTCGTCATATTGAACATAACCCTTTGAGGTCAGATTCAGATTTTGAGTCTCATGTATGTATTAAGGAATAATTATGAACTTTCCCCCGCAACAATAGTTTTGAATTTAATCATGTAGGACCCAAAGAAGTATGTGACGGAATCATTAAGGTAAAATAAGGTATTGATGACATACCATTATCACTCATAAAAACTTTAGCACACTCTCACAGTCTCATAAATGTTGATTGCATTAATACTTCAATGAATAACGGAACATTCTCAGACGTTCTCAAATAGGCAAACGCAATTCCTCTCCATAAGAAGTAAGATAATCTTAAGAAAGGGAATTATCTAAAGATCTTACCAGACTTCAGTAGTCGTTTAAAATAACTATGACAGCAAACCTTGAAAAGTTTCAAATAATGTTCTTGGGAATAAAAACCCACCAGTCTCTTTATGTGGAAAAAATGTATTTGTATAAAATGAAGTGGAACTGCTAGGAATTAAATTTGTTCTAAACAAAATTTCTCAAACTATATATTAAACTTATAGGTTATAGCAAATATCAAACATTTAAGTTATTTGTATGTTTTACAAACAAGAACCCTTGTCAATAGTTATATTTTATGTAGATTTTTATATTGCCCTCTGATATGGATGTTTTGTAAGAAAACTGACTATAACTTTATCCATCGTGTTCAAAAACGAGCCTTACGGGTAATACATAATAACTTGATTTTAAAGGATTGATTTTAAAGGATTGCTTCTCCTGGAAAATAAAGTCAGCGATCATGAAAAACATTTACAGAGTCTAATGATAGAAACATATAAATCTGTCAACAAACTAAATCCCGAACTAACGTGGGAAAGTTTTTCTTTAAAGGTGTACCATACATTCTCAGAAATTCTTTTATTTCGAAACTCCCACCTGCAAGAACATCTAAAATCATGGACAAAATATTTAGAAATTAAAAAAATTTTTTTTCTTTGCTTGAGCTATGGAATTAAAGTGACAAGTCCGTACTAATTTGGGATTGCCATAATTTTTGCGATTTTGGTCTAGAAAATCACTTTTACACCATGCGTTAATGTGAATTTGTGCTAAAATTTGATAAAAGTCTCATATATTATGTCCAAGATTGTAGTTATGGCACAAACTCACTTATTTTTAAGGCGTGTTTTCTTTGGAATATTCTCCCCCTACTCCAAATCTTTGCCTTGTTTTAAATCAGCTATACAGGCTTGGATCTGCACATTATATACTTGTCCAATATGTCGTTAATTAGTTCTTTGAGTTTTTTTGTGTTATTGTTCACTATTTTATAATTTACATATAAAAAATTTAAAAATTTGATGGTCTACATTATTGTTTATATAATATTTGATTAAATTCGTATACAACTATGTAAGCGTTAAATAAATAAATAAATAAGTGAATGAATGAATTCCTTTTTTGTTTTTGTTAAATCTGACATTTTTTCTTGAAATAACTTTCCAAACAAAAACTACTCCTTGGAGTCGAAAGTTGTCTCTTTCAAAATAACTTTGGCGTGAGCCGCCGAATAAGATATCAAACCTTAGAGAGCATTTAGTTGACGATGGTAATTTATTAAAATTGACTTATGAGCTTATTTGATGATTTCCTCTATTGGGGAAGACCCTTCTTGGTCTTATTCCATGGTTGCTTTTTTGAGGCACCATGTTAGTTTCCACAGAGGGCCCAAAACAGCTCTGTTTTTGTTTTCTATTTTCTCCAACATGGTATTTGAGTTGATGTAATTGCGCTTTATTTTTGTTTTTCAGAGCCTTTCTGAGATGAGCTTCGTGTTTTTTTACCTCGTGTACGTTTTTGGGGATCGGACTTTCATTGGGGATATCTTTTCATAAATAATTTTCTGTTTCAAAGGAGTTGAAACTATCCATGACAAATTTTGCCAATCCTTCTGGCAGCTCCCATTGAAACAGTTGCTCTTCTTTGGTATTGCTTAACATTTGGCTAATTCACCATCATTATCTTCTGTGTCTTCTCTGTTTCTTTTTATTTTTCCTATTTTTGTGTTTTCTCCTTCTGGGAGACGAGGAAGAGGATGTGAAAGACGAGTCACTTAAACTTGAGGAAAAGTCATTGCTAAAAATGGTTCTCTTTTCCTTTTCGACATTTTTTTCATACGAAGCGTGATCCTGCGAACGATTAGATTGTTCTGTTCAATCTGTTTGTTGTGTTGATATGACATTTTTGTTAATTTCGCTGATTTCTTCGATATTAGGAGATTCCTTATTTTGATTTTCCGCAATTTTGAATCCAGGCTCCAATCTCCACTTTGTTGTGGCAAATCGAAATAGAGGATTTGCGGCCTGAAAACCAGGCCTTTATAGGGCTGGGAAATCGAAACAATATAGTATTATATTGATCGGATATTTTATGAAGTAAAAGTAGTAGGGGCTGTCAGTAATCCATTTTTTTCACTTTGACGAATAATAATGTTGACGAATTTATTTTTTTTATTGAGCAGGCTTTAGCTATTTATGTCGGTTGAACATTTATCGTACTTAATTTTTATGAATAATAAGCTGTAATGGTAGAACAATAACATTCGATTCAGATTTTTTCCTTCACTACAATGTTCATTACAAATATGTCCTTTTTTCCGTTTTTGGAATCTTTTGATATTTTGTTTGAATACTTTTATTACTTGGTAGTTTGTAATACTTTATATTAGTTTCATCGTCTTTTTTTTTATTTATGTTATTTTAACAAAAAGATTAACAACAAAACCTCTTCATTATGTTTATTGGTTTTTATTACTTGCTATTTTGACCAATAAATATCCAACATTCGGCTAGACATTTATAAAACCAAAACACGAAGAAGTCATTTTATGTTCATTCATCCCCTCCGACGATATTTCTAAAAACCATACGCCAAAACCACCCTTAAAGAAAGTATGTAATTTCAAAGTTCCAGAATTTTCTAAACTTTAAACTCCCTTTCCAATTTAATTTCTGTAACTTAGACAATCCCGGCCATAAATATAGTGGCAAAATTTGTAAGATATTTCGAACATATCCACTTCCCCAATTCATTATCCATGTTTCTGAAACGTAAAAATCACAGGCATTGGTCCCAGTAACAACACTGTATTGATGATAAGTGGAGGACATTTTAAATTTTACCACTTTATATTTAGTCTTAGATTTGATATACCACTTATCCGACCATGGACAAGAACAATTTTGCCAAACTCTTTAGTTCCAAAATCTTGAACCCACCCTGAGACAAAATGATTATATGAGTCAAGACCTTCGTATGCTTTTAGCTCACCTTTAGTTAATGGGCTTTGGTTAAAACAGTAAATAGTTGACAATGTCGATATGTTTTACATCAGGAAAAGTTTCTATATTATCTTTAAAATCTTTTTATTAAATATGGATCAGTATTTTTTATGTAAGATATATTCTTTGTATCTTTTATCATCTTTCAAATCAAGTTTTGTTAAATAAACTCTTTCTGTTTCAGATGACACAGCTTTGTAAGGTTCGTTTCTTAAATCGATCGTTGTTTGTCCTCATAATGGCGGAATAATTTATTTCGCATTAATTAATGACTTCAATAGGAACAGGCAATACTTTGTAGAAGTCCTGCCAACGCACAAAACATGCGCCCAACTGACTTAAATCCACTTCCCACCAATGCAAGGAAGCCCACTGTTACACCAAAAATATCCAGAAAAAATTTATGAAAATTTTTAGGGATGACAATAGCCAAACTCACAGTAGAGGTAATTGACAAAGAACATATTGTAGCCAACTGGATAGTCTTCTATATGGCGTTGCCCAAACCTTCCTCCCATCCACCCACAAGTACATATAAGTCGCCCCATCACGAAAAGTGCTTGCCCTAAGCTTGAGATAGCTCACAACATTACGTGCACAGTTAGACTTCTTCGCGCGAGCATGACAAGACTTGAAAAAAGTAGATACCGCTATATGGGAAACATAAGTGTTATGATCAAGTGTGAAAGAGTATCTAACAAGATGTTCAAAAAAATTTTAACAACCTAAATGGCTTGTTAAAATTTTTGAGAAAAATCTGATGAGACAACACCCATGAAAAAAAATTAAAATAAAAAAACAATTCGCAAGTGTGTTTTGACAAAGAAGTTGCAGAAATATAGCTATAAGGCATAAATTTAATAAATAAATTTAAAAGGACAAAAACAGATGCATACAAAGAACTATTTAGCAGGGCTGAAAATGAGATTTGAGATTTATTTATAAATAAACTTAATGAAAGTATAGGTAAACCTAAAAATCTTTGGAAAACTTTGAAAGATATAGGAGTTACAAAATCAAAAAATCCATCTTCACAATGCAATTTGTGTTTAAAGCAAGGTAATAAGTTTGTTTTTGATCATTTTCAAATTGCCAATGCTTTTAAAAATATTTTTGGAAATTTTTCAACCAATCTTTTAAATCTCCTTCCAAGTGTATTAAATTTTTATAATAGTCAAACAACCCGAAAGTCTTATAGCCAAATGAAAATTTGGAAGGATTTTGAATTCTCCAGGTTCATTGCGGTTGTAGTTACAAACATAATTAATGATATAGCACTAAATAAATCACCAAGGTTGGATGGAACATCATCTGCGTTCTTTAAGGACAAATGTGCTTCTATTTTGAGACCACAAATAAATCTATCTATCAGCACTACTACATTTCCAGATGAACTTGCTAAAATTGCTCCGTTGTTTAAAAAAGGGAGCAAGAGCAAAAAACTACAGGCCCATATCGTTATTAATGATTTCATCCATCATTTTTGGAAAAAATTATAGAAGGTCAAACTAGAGAATTCGTTGAAAAAGAGAACATTGTATATAAATTTCAATCTGATTTTCGAAAGGGTTTTTCGACAGATACATGTTTGTCATATCTTCATGATAGAATTACAAAAGGCTTTCGAAAGGAATGTCACACTGGAATGATCCTTATAGATCTCCAAAAGGCCTTTGACACAATAGATCTCAATATTTTGCTTGAAAAACTGAAACGCATGCGTTTTTCAGAGAATGCAGTTTTCTGGTTCAAGTCTTTCAAATAGAAAATTTAGGGTGAAATTTGATAAAGAACTATCTGATGAAGTATTAGTGAAATGTGGTGTCCCTCAGGAGTCAATTTTATGACCTCTTTTGTTTTTGCTGTGTGTTTACGACATGACACAAGCAGTAAACTGTGAATTACTTCTTCACGCAGATGACTCTTGCTTGATTTTTCAACATACAGATTTAAAAAAAATAGAAAATATTCTAAACAAAAATTTTTCCAACCTTTTTGAGTGGTTTGTCGATAATAAACAAAGTGTACACTTTGGAGAAGAAAAAACCAAGTGTATCCTCTTTTCATCATAAATGAAAGCTAAAAAAGCAAATCCCTTGAATATAACTTACAGATGCACATCCATTAAACAACATACCTCAGTATGTTGTTTAATGGATAATTAATGGATGTCAAATACATAGGATTTTTATTACATCAAAACCTGAGTGGAGAGATAACGGGTTAGTGAGGACTATTGTGTTACGAAATAGACCTTCGTGTGTACAAGCCTGTTAGAAGAAACTTTTTGCTTTTAAGCCTTTCTTTGGGTCATAGCTAACAAAATATCATATTGTAGTGGAAACCACCCGCACCTTGCGTCATCTTTCTTGCATACATTGTAAAAGGATTCAATTGGAACATCTGTCTATTGTTTAAATACGCATAGCTATACGTGAATTACATATTAGCATTCACAAATATACGATAAGAAAATCACATAAGCAGTTGTAATTTGTTTTTTATTATATCTTAAATAACCTGTAAGTCTGGCAGTAAACTTCTTCTGATTGAAATCAGCACTTTTTTGCTCGTATACTTTCTTGTCTCGTATACTTTGTCCTTGAATTTAGAAAAATCCTTCATAACAACAATGCCATAACGTCCTTATCAATTCGTGCTGTAACCATCTCCCCACCCCTGGGAATTTGGACATCGGTAATGTCCGGTCCCTGGGAATTTGCACACCCAATTTGTCCCGGCTCCCGGGAATTTGCACATCAATTTCGTCCCGGTGGGGAGGTTACAATACTATTTGACAGCGGCATAATTTTTGATTGGTATATTACGTTTTAACAGAGGAGTTTTAAAATTATTATAATTTATCTATTTCTTTTAGATTATCAAAACTCCTGAAACAGATTGCCTTCAAAAGTTGTTAAACGCGTTTCATGAAAGAAATCGTCTCAAAGATACGCAAGCTACTGATACTTACCAAATATTAAAAGATGCTATTGTCGATAATTTACGGGAGTGCAGTGCGGTATACCATTCACAATGTGGTAAAGATATCACAAATGTATCCAAGAAACAGTTTTTAAAGGAGAGAATCGATAAGACACAGTCAAACAACGAATCAGAAAATGCTTCGTTTATGACAAAGCTTTTTGCGTAATATGTCAGAAAAACTATGATAGACTTTATAAAGTTGAGTTTGTTCAGACTGGAAAAAAGATGTTATTGATAGCTAAAAAACTTTCGGACCAGGGGTGATGCAGTTGCAAACGACGTTGCTTATCATTTGCCATGTTGGGTAAAGGCAAAGAGAGGCAGTTAAAAAAACTTGCAGAAATTCAAGAGTTAGACGATATCAAATGAGTGATTGCAGATATTGAGATAATAGATATTGTTTAATCGAACCTTGATTGTCGAAACATTACGTTAGTCATGAACAATATCAATAACGATGAAAAAAATTACAAACGTTACATAAAAAGTCTATTGATTGTAAATATACCAGGGATAATATTTTCCCGACCGCCTTCCAGACGACAGCCAGAGCGAATTTGGTTTCTTGGAAAAAGGTTTCCAAGAAAAAGCGATTGATGTGTATTCCAATTTGGCAGAAGATATTCAATAGTTTATCAAGCCGCAAAAAATAGTTTATCGAATGATTTTGAAGTAAGAAAAATGGAAGTTCAATGGTAACAACTCTGGTTTCTAGCTCCCAACATCTTTGTCTTCGTTTCTACGAAGGGTTTTGAAAGGTCCTCAAGAAGTTTTTGGCGTTAAACTAAAAAAGAAAAAAATAATTGACAAAAGTTGATAAAACACCACAAATAATTATGAAATCAACCAAAAGTAATGGACAAGTCAATGATAAAACTGAATTTAAAGAGGTCCTCGAAACAAAAGCTTATTAACTGTTTAGCTGATCTTGGACTTACGATACCTTATGATAAAGTGATGAAAGTTGAGAACGATTTTGCAAAAGAATTCGTGTCAATGACGGGGTTTACATCCCTCCTAACATAAGAAAAGGGTAGCCAGTTCATTTCGCACTTGACAATATCGACTTTAAAAATGATACGCCAGACGGTAAATCAGAATTTCATGGTACTGGAAAAATAGTATTTCAAAACATCTAAAATGAAACTAACGAGTTGTTGGAAATTAAAGTAACAGCGGGAAAGGTTTCAAGCTTAAAGAAGGCTCACATATAAAAACAAAAGTTTGTGTGAAACCAAATCCCCCAATGAAACTTTCCCAACCTTTACAAAACCAATGTTAGAAGATGTTCATAACATTAAGAGAGATAAAGACCGCGTATGGGCACTTTTACAAGTGATTGATAAACATTCGTTCTGTCCTTTACAGACGCAGCTTTTAACTCTCCTCACAGGGATGCCGTTGAAGATAACATGCCAAAGCTTACCCACTGCGTTGGAGATTGTTCAAGGAATTAACGTTTCAGTAACTGGTAACTATAAAACTATTGTAACATTAGATTTACAGCCGCATGCTAAACGTATGCAATTGAGGGAAAAGAAGGATGTTTACGAGAACTATATTTTCAGACTTGGTGAGCTTCATGTTGTTTTCGCCTTCTTAAAAGCCATGGGGAAATATATAGCAGGAAGTGGACTAGATAGAGCACTCACTGAATCCGGTATATACGGACCTAAAACATTAGGACAAATTGTTGACTGGAAGGACATGAAGCGATGTATGGAAGCACATATGATCATTTACTCGTCTTTAAAAAAAAAACTGTGCTTAGAAAGCTTGTTAGAGAATCAACCGCTGCTCTTCAGAAAAGATGACTTTTCGAGTGCTATTACTAGTTATTATAATAATAATGAGGATAATTTGTTGTTAGTTACTGACATGTTCTGAGTATTAAAGAGACCGGGAGTTTGACTCGATTTGATGAATTTGACAAGTCTTTATTTATCGCAACAGCAACAAATTCTTGTGAAACTGCTGCATGATCATAAATAGAAAAATTAAAACAACGTGTCGTGAGTTACAATTGTTTTAATTTTTCTATTTATTATAATGACTGAGTTGACAAATACCAATGTTTTTAAAACTACGTGATCATGTTTGAAGCTTTGCTACTCTTTATTCGTTTATCCGTCATCCGGTGAAGGAAACTGGTAGTTACATCTTGCTCCACTTGACAATATGATAAAATATTTCTTTGTTTACGACTAGATAAATTACGCTATTCGCACTTGGCAACAATGGTGGAACTACATCCCAACGATCCACATTCTTGGAACTACCTTAAAGATAACTTATCAGTAAAAGTATAATACCTTTTACAAGCATCGGGTCTGGTCACACATTAGAGCAAGAAAACAAAGTCAAGATAGTTCCTAGAGGTGTAAAAGGCCTGACTCAGAATCCTTCTGGTTTGTAACGTTTTTTTTGTCTTACTACTCCAGTTTTAAATGCTTTGTCTAAGGAATTCTGTAATAAGAACAGTATTGCATCTCAAAGTCGACCTCGCCACTATAAACTTACCGAATCTATTCATAACGGAGTTGCTACAAGTGTTCAAAATTTAATAGATGTATTTCATACGTTTGAAGTTAATTTTCAAGAAAACAAGTCTATGATGAACATTATTTCAAAAGCAGTACTGCCGGCAAACGTTGCAGAAAATCTGTTGCAGCATAATACAACTGGAGATCAGCTTTACCAGCGTTTCATTAACGAGAGGTTTATTGAACCTGAATCAATATGGTCACCAATACGGTTTAACAGAACTCAGATGGGTTTTCTTCTCAAATTGTCATTATGATGCTATACCACCAAGCATTAGTGCTTTAAAGTACAAGATTTTTAGAAGCCATTTTGCAAGTCTAGTTTTGAAAAGATCTGATAAATGTCTTCAGAGTCTTCCTTCTCCTATGGGGTTTGGATGGGAGTTGAATGGTGAGTTGCTTGATCCAATAATGACAGACAATCTTCCAGCTCCATTGGAGTTGATTGAATTGAATGTATGTGGATGTAAAGGCGACTGCAGTACAAAAAAAGTGCAACTGCTACAAAAATAACTGTCTGCACAGATATGTGCAATGGCATGTTTAAACAACAATATACACGACTGCAGCGATGAGGAATTTGAGATTGAATCTGATGCATCTGATCTATAAGATATGTAAACTATTAACAATCAGTACACTAGTATTTTTTATCCCATTTTGTTTTTCTAGGGTGTAATAACGTTAGAAAGAGACAACACACAGTATAGACCTTAAGGAAGGCTCTTCACAAGTTAATAAATGTTACCTATAAATACATAAACAGAATTCGTTAAAGTATGAGTCAAGTAAACCTAACATTTTCCCTGAATAATAAAAAAGTTCAGGAGTTAACTAAATTACTAATCACAGCGCTAGGCTTACATGATATTAACGCATCAGCTA
>JAUZNK010054173.1:0-15596 GCA_035046665.1 Euphysa ruthae
TATATATATAATCTTATTTGTATATAAAACTATCTTTCTTATGTAAAAACTATCTTTCAAAATACAAAATAAAAAACTATTTTTAAAATATAAAACTATATCTTCTTAAAATATTTTTGTGTAAAAAACAGCCGAAAATATAATTTCTGTTCTATTAAAAGAATTTGTGTGAGGGGTTGAATTTATGACATTATCTTTTCATATAAGACTTTCAAGCCGATTGATAAGACTAGGTTTATGCACGTGATAACATTTCGCAGTCACCCTCGTGATCAAGTCTCGATCACCCAATGTTCTTATTATGATTTGTGGTTTGGTTTGGCAGAACATTGCACATATTATGATTTTAAAGCACTTTGAATTGATTTTGAACAACTTTGACTGCCTATTCCTGAAGTGTGAATTAAGTAATCTCAAAAATAATGAGCAATTAGTTGAAAAATTTTAAATGAAACAACTAAAGCAATTAACTTGGTGTCCAATGTGGAAACGTTTTTTGCGTCATGTCTGCTAACATATCTTAATGAATGCAGTCCTCATTTTAAGTCCTATTATGATTGGATTTCCGGATTGGACATCACCTACTGCTTTCAACAAATAAAAATTCAGTACAGGATATTGTGGAAATTTCAATTCGAGTTCTAGACGAATAAAACCTTCATCCATATTACTTTTGAAACTAACTGCAGAAGCAACGGCATTTTGTTTACATTAAAACGTTCTTTCATTTTTTCACGGGACTGTGTCAATTTGTGTCATCTTTTATGCCCTAAGTGACTGCTGTTATTTTACCAATTGGTTTATTGTGTGTTATCTTCGAACCTTTTTGAATATTTCTAGTTGGATTTTTTTTTTATTTATATAAAAACGAAACCACAGATAAAATTTCATAGCATTAAAGGCGGATGGCATATTTCAAGCCGACACAACGCTGTTGTCAAACTTTACAATAATAACACCTGGATATTTGACTTTATTTTAATTAGTCCTATTATTTACTTTAGCTAAAGATTATCAAATTACCTAGCCAACAATGGGCATTTGGCAACAGAACTAACCCTAAACCCATTTTATCATATTTCATTGCACCTTCCATATAAATTCTATCATATTTCATTGCATCTTCTAGCAACCTACACTCATTGTGAAGTTTCTAGATGGAAATTTAAATTCATGGAGATGCTGGCTATGTATAAAAAATAAAAGTCTTGGGGCACGGAAAATTATTGTGAAATCTAATGCGTGTAAGCCATATTGGATTTGGGTCAGACTTTATTTACACTATTCTTTTCTGCTATGTTTTCCTCAAAATACCACCAATTTATAGTTAACAGCTAGCTACTCTTAACTAATTTATTTAAGATTTCTGTCTCCCCAGCCTAGTATTAGCTATACACCCTTACAAATTAACGAAAATGTGCTATTATGAAACTCGCTTTATAAAATAATAATAACATAATTAGGATCGGGAGAGCAAGCTACCAACGTCGTAAAACTGTGGTACCAACTTCATCTGCTGATTCGACGGAATTCTCTGTTATATTCCTGGCAACATTCACTCAAGACTCCAAATTCTTGTCAAGGTTTTTATGAGGTTTAACAAAGCAAGAAAAATGTTTTATAAAAAGCAGCAGTAAAAAATGTTAGCGATATTATTATATTTTAGAAAGTTAGAATGACTTATTTTCAAGCTAGTTTTATTTTCATGAATAGTATTATATTTCCCAATACACTAGTATAATTTATCAAGTAGTATTAGATTTTGTAAAATAGTAATATATAGTTACAATTTTGTGGTTATTTTCGAAAGATATTATTATATATCATGAAGATATTAATAATTTACACGCTAGTATTATTGCTGCTTATGGCGTGCCATAAACATTGGACACGGAAAAATATAAAGTCACGTGATCGAAGATAGTGCAAAAAAAGTTATTTTTAAAATGGCCGAAAATGATGTATATTTTCGCGATGAAATTTAGATTTTATTTTTGAAGACAAAGACGAGGGATTGTTAATAAAAATTTGCTTCACTCCGTTATTAGCGCTATATATTTTTTACATTACTTTTATCAAGTGATTTCGATATTTATTAACAAAAAGGTCCGCAAATCAAAATATCTGATTTCGCGAACAGGGTTTTTGTTTCTATTTACTATGACCTAATCAATCCCAGTATAAAAAAAAATGAATCTCGAGAAAAATGTGAAATGATATTTTTGCCTCGTTTACCCAGATTGTAGCAAATAGAATAAGTCTTCAGGAAATTCTAGAATATACTTATTTTCTAACCTTTTCTATGAACAAATAAAAAATTTGAGCCATAGGAGTACTTATACTTCCATGTACCTTGTGTCTTCTTTTTAACGCCTTCTTTTTGGAAGAAAGGAGGGGTCCCTCTAATAAATGCTCCTGACATAAATCTTGAAAATTTAATAAACTCCCACGCGTTAAAAAAAGAAATGATTTTTAAAGTAGATACATTTGAGCCAAAAATAGACACGCTATATTGAGCATATAAGATATCTTTCATTATACATGGCAGAACAATGTAACTTTTCCTACAAATTAAAATAGTACATTCAGTGCGGGAATGAACATTAAGGTGCGGGGAAGGCTCTAAATAAAATGGAGTCTAGTGGAGTACGCTTGCATTTTTATTGGTTTCCTGAATATACTCGAGAGTAGAATTTATAAATGGTTTCGTTCCTCCACAATTATAATTTTAGCTTTCAGAAGTTCAAGCTAATGGGATCTGCACCAATGCGTAGTAATTGTATGATTTCTTTTCCATGGAAAATTTTCCACGTTACGGCATTTAAGGGGAATACAGGTCCGTTTTTTTTTAATTTTTTTGCATTGCAATTCGTAAAATAATTTAATATAACAAAATGGAAAACGAACAAAGTGGTACAAGTTGTTTCTTTTATATCTCAACCAGAGCAAATGTCAGCATAGTAAAAAAAATTTCACTAATAGATTTTGGAAGGATTACCTGCTGAAATTCGTTCTCCTAAAAATATAGAGGAGCTATAACCAACTAGTAAACAAAGACATTGAAGTCATTTTTTGTGTCAGCTAGTTCTATTTTGAACAAATTCGAATTTATTGGTTTTATTCCATGTTTTGATTGTGAAACGCATTTCTTCAATTTTTATTGTGCTGCACTGTATTGAAGCCATCAAAGATAACCAAAAAAACGCATCATGCCAATCTCGAAGAGATATAAATCTTAAAACTTAGACTTACGGATATGCAGGTTTGCTTTTATTGATTGTGCTTTTGTTATTATAATAAAAGATTTATATTTTTAAACATTTTTTAAACTTACCATTGAGTTTATGAAGTAAAGTATGATACCACTTAAAGCTTGCTGCAAATAAATCCGTTTTTTTTTTCTTAAAAAATATCAGCTCGTATCTAGTTTGAGAAATTCATTCCTTTTAGGCTACAAAGGAAAGAAGAAAAACTTTCGAAAAGCCTGTCAAAGTCTTTCCACTGTAGGTGAAAATCTTATGTTAAAAAGCAAGCGACTTGTCATCAAATCCGAAAAATAAATGCTGCAGATCATTCGTGTTGTCCATCAAGGAATTGGCGATAATACTAGAGCTAAAGCAATAGCATCACATCGGGGAAGATGTTTCACAAATTACAAATTTTCGGAGAGATTTTCTTGTTACAATAATCTCGGTGATGTCAGTAAACATGTGAAGCGATGAGAAATATGCCAAAAACATGGGAAATTTTAAAAGTTAATTTCTCCTGGATTGCAAAGTGTTTCTGTTTTTTCGCAAGTAATGAAACAAATCGGGATTGGAAAGGAATTTGAAATTGAAGTCATAACGAACCTTCACGAAATGGCTGGTGTAGATCAACAAGTTACATCTGCATATCATTTACAAGCAAATGGACGCAAAATTCGAAGTGTCAAAGACTCTATTGATAAAGTCATACATGGAAAGCCATCTAAGTGACCATACATCATTGAAGGTTTCCTGTTTGCTGACATAATGAGTAAGCATTCAGTGATAAATTTCACACTATGTTTTTTTAAATGTACAATCGACATCCAGTTCTTTATCTCAAAAGTTGCTAACGGCAGAAAATGGCGATCATCTTGGCTTTTGTTGGAACCCGAAAAGCATTCAATGGAAACTAACTTTGATGTTAACAAATGCGAAATCATCGAGTACAATGTCTTGAACAACAAGAATTAATTCTAACATTTCATTTAACAAGATATTGATAACAAATTTTCAACATCGAACCTATATTCTTGATTTTATATACTTATATTATTAGCTTTGTTTACATTTAAGTTTTTTATTCCTTAAAGATTTCATAAGGCATCTTTAAGCACTTAATAAACTTCAAACTTAGGGCACTTTTAACAATTGTTTCTCATAGTTTTCTTTACAATATTTGTTCAAACTTTATATTTGCTATTCTTCAAAGATTTCACAAGAGCGCACTAAGAAATAACTGTATTTTCCATTTCTGATCATATGCAGCTGAAGAAAATGATATTGGAACTTTTCCTGGCATAACAAAGTTTATAAGTAGAGAAACCTTAAAAACTAAGAACACGCCAGAACTTTCAGCCCATAAAATAAAGAGTCAAGCACAAGAAAAACATAATAAATAGTTTGAATTGGCGATGTAAAGTTTATTTCTTGAAAAATTATGAAAATGTCAAGAACATTATTAATCTTTTATTTTATAGAATTTAAGAACTCCCGAAGGCTTTCTCTGGTTTTTGTTGTCTTATAAATAAAAATCGTGCATCACAAAGCATACAGAAAGGGGCATAATTTGAGACACGGTAGTTCTGTTTGGATTATACCAAGTGCGTTGTGTTTTTCCTGATAATCCACATGGTTTTTGCGACCATGATTGCTTTTTTGCTTTTTCAGATTAAAAGAAATGTTAGAAGGGTGTTTTAGTGTTATAAAGGATCTTTACAGTTACAAGTATTTACTGATCTTTTAACTAGTTTTAAAAATATATCTTAAGCAAGAAAGTGATTTTTATAAATCATGGCTGGCATGCAATGATAAGATTAAGAATTTTAATATGTTTAATAGATCTAAGTAAGATTTTTCTTACGGTTTTTCAACATATACGTATAATAAATATAATATAAAACTTTTAGGCATTCAAACCTTTGTCTTTATTTGAGTTAGATAAATATAAAGACTTATTTTCATTATCAAAGAATAAATTCTAGATTTCCTGAAATTTTTTCAATCCAATCACCGATAATATGTGCTATGTTATTTCAGGAGAAGGCTTTGATTTTTGGTTTTACATGTAGCTCATTGAGTTTATTGGTGATTACGCCGAAACTGCGTCTATTTTTAGTATTTGGTGATATAAACATAGGAAGATTTCATGAAAGATAATGCTAAAAATTTGTATTTATTAATCAGGAATGGGTGGGAACAAGCTAGATTGAGGGAATAAATGAAATAGAGAAAAGTTTAGAAATGGAGGAGATAAGAAAGTAAAAAAAAATTGCAGAAGTTCAGTTAAATAGAGGTAATTAAGAAAGTGAAAGAGAGGAAGGAGATAAATGCAATTAAAAATAGATGAGTAAATAAGAAAAATTAAATAAGTGAAAGAAAAAAAAAACATTAAGGATTAAAAAGAAAAGTAAGGAATAGGGAAAAACAAAGTTAATGACGGAAATAAAAACAATTTAGAAAGTAAATGAAACCAAGGAAATCAATAAAATTTGGCAAATAACTGACAAAAATAGATTAATAGATTGTGTGCATTATTGTTCTCGAAGCTTTTTAAGTTAATAATTGAATTTGGCACAGTGGATTTGGCAAGCGAAGTTGGCACAGTGTTAAGACGTTTGACTCTGGAGCGAAATGTTTCGTTGAGCGAATTTCGTAGACGCAAATGGGCGTTCTAAGTACTCCAAGACCCGCCACATGGGCCCATCTGGAAATATTGTCTCGGCAATTTGTTGGTTCCCCACGTTAAATATAACATTCTCATTCTCTCATTTAAAAGTACTTAATTCCCGATGGCAAATGAGAGATTTTTTATTGAAACAATTTTAATCTACTAATGGAATATTAAAAAAAAATAAAACAAAGAAAGATTCAGCTTCACCTAGAAGATTTAGGCTACACCATTTTTAAGAACTTGTATAAAACTTAAATTTTTCCATACCTATTGACAATGAAAATCTTCCATCAAATTGTTTGATAATTCTCGTTTAACACGATTTTACCTATCTATGACTATCGAACATCAAACATCGCTCATCAACCACATTTGAATTGAAATATACAATGATGAATTCGGGTCCCAGACTTTTTGCCTTCCGATTATTTGTCTTCTTATCTTTTCTTCAAGACATTATTTTATCGAAAATCACGAATATTTAGTACTTCTCAGCGCAAATTAAAACTTAAATATTCTGGAAACTCTGATTTCATATATTGCCTCATCCAGGCAATCTCTTATTGGTTGGATATGATTGGATATACTAATCAAAAGTATTTTTTTAAGAATCTAACCAATTTGCTTTTGAAAAACTGCTATTTTATTTTATACATCAGGTGTTGTGTTATTATCATGAAAATTACTGGGTAGGGAGCCATAATAAAGTTGATTTAAAAGAAAAACGCACCCATTCCGAAAAACTAATAATAAAATCTACTTGGAAGTACGTTATTCGAATTCGATTTGGATTTTCGATTTCGGTTTCGAATTTGATTTCATTAAAAACATATATGCTTAAAATGACTACGTAAATGAAATTAGTTTGACAAAATTTCGAATTATATGATCAAATATAGCTTAAGAGACCAAAAAGATCTTTCGATTTAAATGGGTTTTCGAATTATGTGAGTTCGAACTATAAGAGTTTTTGTTCGAGAATTTGACTGGATTCGACTTTTGACGGGGACCAACAGCTTTGTTCGAATAAGATGATTTTTTGAATTACAGGAGTTCGAATTACATGCATGAGTTCTGGTGTATTTTTAAACAAACACTAAAATACAGGATTGGAAAATCATATTGTCGCACCCCCATCATTTTGACTGTTAAGTACCGGAGAACACATTAATAAAATAAAGTCGGCAAGTTGGACACATAAAGCACACTTTAAAGTCTTTAAATAACTTTCTGTTGTGCTATTCACCTTTTCTAAAACTTTCAACACTAACCACATGATAATCTTTTGCATTTAAATTGTTCTTAGTCTCGAGTTTGTTTTGTCCTCTATTTTTGTGTATTTAACTAGTTACCTGTAACATAACTTAACCGTTTGACTCCGAAGTACTACAACTGCCGTTTACTCAGGATTCAAAGTACGACAATTGTCGTTTTTAGACTATGGTGAGCTTCTAAAGACACATACGCTAGCGCTTTCATTATATAACATAACCAAGCTGCATTTTTGGAAAGGTCAGTAAATTTCCGTTCAGAAAAACGTAATCTTTTGGGGTATACCTAGTTTCTCTAGTCGTGTGGAAACACGCAATGAACAACAAAATTTCTAAAAGATTCAAAAGCATGACATGACGAAGCAGCGTTATTTTTATTTCAAATATATTTTAAATATATTTAAAAGTTTTCAAATATATCGGACAATGAAGTAAAACTGTATAAAACAGATTCTGATTGTAATAAGTGATCTCTTTCTTTACTTTTATTGTATTATATTTATCTTGCTGATTTATTTATTTCTGATTTGAGTATATTACTGCAATTTCATTATGATTTAGATCATTTTATGATTGTTTGGCTGTTGCTTTTGCTCTAGTATAATTTTTTCAAAATTGAAATAAAGTCTGTAGAGTGTGCTTATATAACTAGATATAAGATTTCTCTGTTTCCATTGCATTTCTGTTTGAATGGTTTGATGAAGCAGTAGATAAAAAAGGTTTATTTAATTTTCAACTGACCATCATGAACAATTATTTTACCTGTAGAACAACTGCTATTGACTAAAATTCCCTTATAATTGTGTGTAGCTGATAATCCATCACACGTATGCGGCTTATGAATTTACACATTACTTTAATACACGGGCAACAATTAACATCTTCTACGCATCCCAGGTACAAAAACAGTCAAGCATGGTGCATCATCAATAAAATGTCAAAAGTTACTAACATGGGAAAGAATGTTTTTAGCCAACTTGACAATTATTTCATAAAATATTATACTTAAGAAAAACATAACTAACTATCTTTCTTTTTCTTTTTCTTTCTTTTTCTTTTACATTCTTTTACAGATCTTTTAAAGGAGGAAACACGATTACAGAAGAAAATATAAACAATAAACGTAGCTGTGTATTTAAATGCATCTTTTCTATTGGAGTAATGTCAACTGCCTTGTCGTATTGATTTTGTTTAAGTGATAGTGTTAAGTGTTTAACATTAATTCATTAAAGATATGATTATTATTTTTATTATTAACTGTAGTTTATTTATTTATTTTATTTATTTATTAATTTTTTTTTTTTTTTTTTTTTTTTTAACATTTCATTTTCAAATTACCTTAATTTCATAAACTTAACAAGGTGGCCACTGATCTCTAGTATATTTTTAAAAATTTTGTGCACTCCTTGCTAGAGTGATATAATTTATAAGTTACAAATTTTAAAATTGATAATTATGTATTATATGATTCTTAGCGAAAATATGATTGATTGATTGATAGAGTCATAAATTGTCAGTTGATATGAGGGTTAATCAGTGTATTCTTCTTCTATCCACTTCGTGCCAGGTTGCACATAAGGCTTCAACTTGTTCCCTCCACACATCCCTGTCCAAGGTTTTGGTTTTGGTTCAAGTTTGAAGTTTCTGTAACGTTGATTTTTTACGGGAGAAGGTTGTCAGCCTGCAGCCTAACCTCTTGATTAGTAGGACTAGGGTTTTCTGTTGGGGTTTGCTCCCTTAGATGATTGCATATAAATGCTGATGAGCTCCATCTGCCCAGTTTGGTTTTTGGAATCTGAGTTACCTCCTAGATGGACTGTCTCGTATGAGATTAATGAGCTCCATCTGCCCAGGACCCAGATATACCGCTGGGTAGTCGGACGCCCCCAAACAAAACTCTGCGAAAAACAGGGGAGACCACGGGTAGGTGTTGTTTGGACACATTAATGTGAGAGAGGCCATTGTAAGAGTTGTAGCTGGAAACGCAATGCCACGGCTATCATCACACCAGGAAGGTAGAGGCTGTATTGTACGCATATCCTTCCATTTTGATGAGCGGGACGTCGGGGCCCAGAACTCACCACTTCCCCCAATCAGTGTATTGCTGCACATCTATTTAAGTTCTGCAGTAGACCCAGCCTAAATTACATGTCTGAAATCTTTAAAATTTCAGAAAAGAGAAGAATGCCTCTATGCAACAGCCATCTAAGATTACATACCCTGAAAAAGATCCACCATGTGAAAAATTCTTTGTCATCAAAACTTCCTTTTATATGGAATAAGCTTTCTAATGAAATAAAATCATTCACAAACTATAACGTTTTTAAACATAAGATCAACGAAAAAAATTTTACCTCTCTGGATATAGTTCGCAAATCTAATAAATATAGACTTTAATTCTGTAAAAAAACACCTTCCTTTTGTTTTTTTTTTTTTTTTTGATTTTTGCTTTTCTTTTTTTACCATACTTCAGGCTCAATCTTTCTCTATATTTTTGTGGGTGATGTGCAACGGTCCCAAATGGAAATATTGTTGTGGCAGGCAAGTTTTGTGCCTATCCTTGCCACCATTTCATTTTTTATCTTAATTTTTATTCTTGATGTTATTTTTATTTTCTCTTGTCTTGTAATTCATAGCTTATTTATATTTGTTTGTGGAAGAATAAATACTTATATATGTTTTCAAATCCAGCAGGTGCAAGTGGTTTTGCCAGAGAACTATCACTAAAATGTTAGAATTTGCTATGACATTCATGAAGGAGAAATGCTGCGCAAAAATGTTTAGATGAAAAATGTTTTTAAAACATGAAAACAAGAAAGTAATTGATTGTAATAGAAAGACATGTATATTTGCATCATATAATGTAATGTAGTTACAAAATTCGAAAAATCAGTTAGTTCTGTTAAGCGTTCTGTTATAATATTTGAGTTGGAGAAATATAAATTTTTTTGGCAACTACATAATTTAGTAAAATTATTTGGTGTCAAACATAGTGTCAAGATTCCTGGAAATCCTCAAAGAAAATAACAATCTGTACGCGGACTTTGAAATTCATTAGAAATATTCCTGCCTGAAGACCTTTTTGAGAAAAGTCATAATTAAGTGCTGATTTATAGCAAAAAAGGATTACAAGAATGTCTTGTTGCTGAAGAACCCATACCAATTTTTCTTCAATCTGATATACAGTCATCTGTTAAGTACTAAGTTTTTTTTTGCACACTAACACCTACTTACTTGAAAATTTTCCTATTGGAGGTTTTGACTATGACGAAACAACTTTGATATTTACTTATTTTTTAACATTATCTTGTGCTAATCTTAAATGGAATGAATTTATCAAAAATTTTTCGTATCATGACAGATGTAAATTGCAAAATGAAAAGCCTGTCCAATTAGCCAGACATTTTCAGTGTAGGCTAGAAGTGTTCTTCAACAATGTTTTTATTGATGAACCG
Source organism: Euphysa ruthae (assembly GCA_035046665.1). Lineage (NCBI taxonomy): Eukaryota > Metazoa > Cnidaria > Hydrozoa > Anthoathecata > Corymorphidae > Euphysa > Euphysa ruthae. Next base: position 10,646 of record JAUZNK010054173.1, read on the forward strand.
TTAAGTAAAGCTGAATATTATGTGAGTGTTTAAAAAATTAAGTGTGCACATTGAAGAAGAAAAAATCAAGTGTATCCTCTTTTCTTCTAAAATGAAAGTTAAAAAATCTCAGTCAAATACTTAGAATGCTTATTAGGTCAAACCCTGAGTGGAAAGACAATGGGTTGTTATGTTTTAAATAAAATTGATTCCAAACTTATATTTTTATATAGAAAAAAATGTTTCTTAACACCAGCATTGAAGCGTGCTCTATGCAATTCTCTGATTCAACCTCACTTTGACTATTATGTCCTGCCAGGTATTTAGGCCTTAATAAATCAATAAACATTCGCTGAAAAATGCTCAGAATAAGTGTATAAGATTTTTTTTAAGTATGAAAAGCTGTCCCCATATTGGTACTGAGAGGTATAGAGCCATGAACTGGCTGCCTGTTGATATGAGGGTTAATCAGTGTATTGCTTTACATGCATTTAATGTTAGTTTTTAGCAATTGTAGTGTCAAGTAATCTCATTAGGAACAACCTTGTTTTAAAGGGGAAGTGATGTACAAAAAACATTGTGAAAATAGTGTAAATTTATTTATATTCACTAAACAGGAAATAAAACAGTATAGTTTCATTAGGTTTAATTTACATTCAAAACAAAATAAAAGTCCTCAGGTAAAAATTCATCTCAATCTGCCTTAAAATAATGGTATTTTGATAATAAATGTTGGTTACAAAATATCTGATAATTCGAGTTTATCAAATCAGAAAACAAAATACAAAACTGGCTTGAAAAGCTTAGTGATTGTAAAATCCGTTAAAAAAAACCAGAATTTCGTGCCGCTTATAGCTTTTGAGAAAAGTACCTAGCAACGAGATTGGGGTACTGGTTGTGAGGGAAAACTTGAAATACCTGGTGTGCTAAAAATATATTTTTAGCCTAATTTTAGCAAAAAAAAACCTAAAGTCAGCTTTAGAACTGGTTTGCTATGCTTTCACAGGTCCAAAATATTGGAAAAAAATCGTCGACAAAAAATCGTAATTCCTTCAACTTTATTTTCATGAATTTGATTTATTAGGTGTTTATGGCTTTTTACGTTTTGTTATATATGTCTGGAGCAACAGCGCAGCTCAATAACAAATATTTATTTATCAAATACCTTCCAAAAATTATCTTTTTTTTAATTTTTGAGTATGAGTGAGCTCATGATTTTTTTTTTGAAGAGACAAAGGCAAAAGCTAAAAATCGAACCCTCGCTGAACTTCTATACTTTAATTAGGGATGTAAAGCCTTTTTAATAACAATAACACAGAAAAAATCGTTGGGTATCATGTGAAAGACTAAATCATTCGATTTTCAAAAAGGTCTCATTTGTTTCAATAGCTGCTACGGCTCAATAGTTATGGCTGTTTGAATTCGCAAACTTCATCAAATTTTCTGTCAAAATCTCTTAAAATTTTTGACATGAAAGTGAGGACAAAAGTGAGTGTCAGAGTGTAAATTTTGACATATTGTGTGATAACTCAACCAAAAAAATTCTAAATAACCTCAAGTTTGGAAAATAGATGCAAAAAATAATTTTTGTTAATTTTTTTTTCAGGGAGAAGATAAGGGCTTTTCAGGAGGTAAATTTTGACATTATGTGTCATAAATCAACCAAAAAAGTTCTAAATAATCTCAAATTTGGCAAGAAGAAACAAAAAATCTTTTCTCAAAGAAGTAAAAAGCTTTATGCATACTTGTCAGTTTTTTTCAAAACAGCATAGATAAATTCTGTGCTACCTAAATCAACGTAACAAGTTAAATGACCTGCTTGCTTATCACAGGCGTAGGTATTTATTTCGTCCAATGGAAGAATAACATATTTTTTTCTTCTGTACTATTTTCAACAATTTTAACTAGCTAATTTACTAGATCTTGAGAAAGTTTCATAATTGATATTGCCACGTTTTTTGATTTTTCATTATTTTTGTTCCTTAATAAAATATTTTTTTGATATTTGTCTGTTAAATATGTTTATTTGGAGAAACTAACTTATTTAACTCAAGAAAATTTCTTAATGGCGGATTACCACGTTTGATGTTTTGATTTTTTTGATTATTATTTGTCTGCTAAATATGTTTATTTGGTTAAACTAACTTATTCAATGCATTATTATACTTTTTATTAAATTATTAGCAAAGGAGGTAGATTTTAAACTGAAAAATTCAGACACATTTTTGATACTAGTCATTTTGCGTGTGGAACTTTTATTGATTTTCAAAAAGCATATGATACAGTGGATCATCGTATTCTAATCTCCAAATAGAATATTATGGTATTCGTGGCATAGCAAATAATTGGTTTAAATATTTATAGATTGCAAACAATTTGTTCCTAGTAATATGTATGAGTCTTCTCTAAAATCTATTGCATATGTTGTTCCTCAAGGATTTGTTTTAGGCCCTCTGTTATTCTTGATTGATATCAACGACTTACATAAATATCTTAAGCTCATCACTTTGCTGATGTCAAAAGTCTATACATCAATAGATCATTACGATCCATCTGTAAAAATGTAAATTTTGACCTAAATAATATAGTCCACGCTAAATATCAACAAGATAGTTGAATAATTTTTAGCTGCTCTTTTTGCGCTAACATGAATTATAAAAAACCGTTGAACCACGTCTGCAAAGTTGCTACTAAAAATGAGAAAGGCATAATTTACCTGCAGAAAGAGCTAGGCTCTGTTAAATTTCGTACCGGCGTATTAGCAAAGCAGATAGAAGACCTGACAAACGGGAGTTTGAGGAACACTCTCATATTACGGGGTTTTGAGGAAGTCCCCTACGAAAGATGAGACTCCAACGAAGAAAAATTCTTCCAAGTCATAACAAGTTATGCAGGTATACCACATGAAATTGCTTGCAAGATGGTTGATAGGGCTCACAGGGATAAAAACACGACTATAACACTTGTAAAAAGAACAAGATCCAAACTCATTTTTGCGAAGTTTTAAGACTAGAAAGATGCCCAGTCATTCAACGTCATTAATCAAACCAACAACATAAAATATACGCCGACCAACTAAAATCTCCCCTCCTTACTGAACGACGAAGTAAAGTTTTTCGTAAAAGAAATGAACTTATAGAAAACGAGCGAATCATGTGTGACTACCTTGTTTTACTGCAACTTTGGTGGTGAAAAAAGTTGGCGATATCAAGTGCACCAAATAACAATCTTTTTAAGTTTTCGCGGTATGATAACTGTTTTTAATTTTCCCTATCTTTCATTTATAGTTTGAAGTTAATTAAGAATCCAAGGTAACTCAGCTTTTCGAGTTTTAATTTACTGGTTGCTGAAAATCAAATAAATTTACCAATATTCATAAAAGTCAATATATATACTTATTGTTTTTACAAAATTCTTTTCAATCTAATTTTATTTTTATTTCTTTACTCTCTCGGTTTCTTTTGTTCTATTCTATTCACACTTTTTTTAACTTCTTGCATTCTAGTTGTGTAAACATTGTACTCTTTCACACGCCACTCCATCTTTTTCACGTAGATGTTTTTTTTTTTTTTTTTTTTGACCGGACAATTTATTTGTTGATTTTTAAATTTATTTTTCCTCAAAAAGCAAGGATAGCAGGATGAAAAAGTTTCATGAAGCCACTTTCTGCATATTTTTTTTTAATTAATTAAAAATAATACACTGAAATGTTACTTGCACATTTAAACGATTTTGAGGAAGTAACAAGCCCTATCTTTTTAGAAAAATTATTAGTAAAATCTTTCAGAAAACGATTCAGAATTTTTTTATTCCTTTGACAAAATTTCTTAAACTTTAACATTGGATGTGTTTATAAAAATTTTGAGAAATTTAAGACCATCTATAACTCTATCAATAATAATTTCAATATACTAAGTCTTCAATAAACATAGGAAGATTCCCAGTCACCATTATGCAACAACTCTCTATTTAGTCTACCAGGTTATAGCCTAGTCACCCAACCACGTTCTCACAAAAGAGGAGGTGGTACAGCAATCTATATTCAAAATCCCATTTCTTTTGAAATAAGAAAGACTCAATGTCATTTATCAGAAGCAATCGAATATTTAACCATTTAAGTTTCTATTTCTAATGGTAAAAATATTGCTGTAAAATATGTGTATATCGTACCCGTGATAGTCGCATTATGACATTCATTAAATCTATTAAGAAAATGATTTTTAACGCGATAAGAGATAACAAAAATATTATTGTGGCAGGAGATTTTAACATTGATGCTCTCAATTGTGATGGATTTAAAAGTACTAAAACTATCCTTGATGAATTGTTTGCGAAGAATATTTTTGCCGGCTATTCATAAACCTATTCTAGTTACAAAAAGCTCAACTATCGACAACATATTTCTTAGCAGACTGTTAAATAAAGAGTTCTTTCGGGTAATTGTAAAAAAGACATATCTGACCATTTTCCAGCATTTTTAATAATTTGTAATATCTTTAATAAACCTAAAATTTGGATTAAAAGTTTTTTCAAAAGAAATATAAATAAAAAAAACTTTGACGCTTTTAAAAAGACTCTTAACAAAACTATTGGGAATGATGTCTTTTGCTCGAATAACATTAACTTTTTCATCATTTTCATCTTTTTCCGAGAAAATTTAAAGGATTTTTAATGCTACATGTCCTCTATCTGTAGTAACACTTAAATCCAAAGAAATAATAATCTCTTGGATCACGAATGGTATAAGAAAATCCCCAAAGAGGAAGTAAAAACTTTAATATATTTTGAAATCACGTTCAACCATTGATCAAATTAACTATAAAAAAGTACAAAAATCTTTGGTAAAAAAGCCAAAGCTAATTACTTCTCAAAGTTAATAAACAAACACAAGCGTTATTCTAAAAAAACATGAGAAAACCTTTATATTTCATTTTAAATTTATCTCTAAAAGAAGGAACTTGCTTAGATATTT
>JAUZNK010054184.1:0-15596 GCA_035046665.1 Euphysa ruthae
GTGTACATGTATGAATATTCAGAGTGAAATAAAGATGAAGTCAGAGGTGTGTACACGTATGAATATTCAGAGTGAAATAAAGTTGAAGTCAGAGATGTGTACACGTATGAATATTCAGAGTGAAATGAAAGTATTTCACTACTCCCGTGGAACAAAAACTTTTAGGATGCTTTAGCTTTTTTCTTTATTATTATTATTTCTTTTTTAAAATAACTTTTGCACCCTTAACAGGATTGGATGTGTTTTTATTTTCTTTAAATTTTAAGGAAACATTTGAAATTTTCATAATCAAAAAAAATTTTTTTTAAATCAAGCCCAATAGTACTGTTTTTCAGAAAATCTCAGTTAAAAAAAAAAGCCAAAGTATAAGCAGAGTTCTTTTCATTGCTAACATGTTCTCAAATTTGCCAGTGATATTTCTTTATGCACAAAATACAGCCTGGAATCTATATTTTCTAAAAGTTTTACTATTTGAAAAAAAAATTATGGATTTTAAAAAAATAGACTCACACAGCAAATATCTAAAGGTTTATGAAGATTTAAAAAAAAGAATGCGTATCTTTTATGCTTATTTTTCACACTATTTTAAAAAACCTGAAAACGTTTATCAAAAATTTATAAGTTAAAAAATGCTTTTTTTTTAGTATGTCTGCTTTATCAAAGAAAAAAATTTAATAAACAATTAATGCAAAAAAACTTACCCAGATTTAGTTTTATTTTCTCTACCTTTCACCACATCAACTACTACATAATTTTTTAATGGTGATGAACGTCCATTTGCTGAAGTCTCACTTGATGATTGCAGTTTATTATTATAAAAATGCTGTGAAGGAAAGCGGCAAATTTCAGGAGCCATGCGGTATTGAACCTTTAGCATTATAGCAGGTGGTCCTATTACAAATCAAAAGTTTTTATTAGCATTTTAGCATAATAAGCATGTTACAGGTAAGCAAATCTAAATGAATTTCAAATTCAAAAGATTTTAATTATAATGATTTTATGGTAACATTATATATGATTCATGCATATTGTCATTTAGATCTATACGGTTTGAAACTTTTTAAAAAAATTACGTCTCATGTTTAAAAGTCACCATCCTACTTAATCTAACCTCGTCATTATTCATTTATTGTCTAATTAATGGCGTTGACAAAATCAATTTTTCTTGGCAATCGTGAAAATGCCAACAAAATGTGTAATATAATAAACCAAAATGCGCTAAATAGAATGTGTAGCAATCTGAGTCAAAGTCATTATATTTGTCACTTCATTTGCTAAATTCATTTTTGAGACCTTTGAATTCAATTTGAAAAATTCTTGACCTGTTTCTTAACACCCCATACTAGGAATCTGAAAACTTTCATGATTGTAGCCTTATGTTTGCAATTTTTATTAAAAAATTAAGCCCTGCAATATCAAAAAAGGATCTTAAAACCTATTGTAATAAAACTAATAAATTCATAAACTTGAACTTCTTGCATGACTACCTTTTAAACAAACTGCACATGGGTTTTATAGACATACAATTATGATTTACCAGAAAAATCATTTTTCTTTGTCAAAACAGCTAGGTCGTTTGGGGAAACTGTAAACGCCTCCAGTGGGATTCAAAGGCAGAGCACCATAAAGCCACTTGCAATATAGCCATTCACTACTGTTTAGTGTTACTTTAAATTGACTTCCAAAGATTTTGTTGTTTTGAGCACCAATAAATATTTCTTATAGAAGGCAAAAAAAAAACAGATGATTATGGCTGTATTTCAGGCCTGGTCATGAGTAAAAATGCAATGTCATGGTGCACCATGTGCTTCTTTTGGTCATCTTTGATCTTAATAGGTGATATTTTTTTATTTTCTCAACAAAAATATATTTATATCATTATAATATATACTATTTTAAAACTTATAAAAACTTAGTTTGGAAGAATTGAGAATGTACAAAAAATGCAAATTATAAGACCTTTATATAATTTGTCGAAAGCAAAACAAATATAAATTCAAAAATAATCTTGAAAAATTTTGTCATACATTTTGAAAAAGAGCAAATTCGTAAGAAACTCATGTGTCCAGACATCAAAACGCTTTGTCACTCAGCATATGAAATACAAACTCGGAAAAGGACATCTTAACAAGAAAATCAGCTTGGTCCAATAACAATCGTATTATTCAACATATGTATCATGTTATTATATGGTACAAGCAAGGAGCTTGTGTCTGACCACTATTAACCATGACTTAGCTGAAATAATCAGTTGCCTGAAGAAAGAGTAATAGGATCGTGTTAGCATCCCTTATAGTCATAACTTGAAACCATCCAAAATTTACTTTATGACTTCGAACACCTATAACTATAGACGTCAACTTTAAATACAACCTGATAAATTCCTGTGATTCTTGCAGAAAATTTTGTTTTTTTAAATGGCGTTTTTGATCAATGTTTGAAATATCTGCAAAAATAAAACAAAGATGCCTATCTGTGCGAACTGAATTATTTGAAAAGGGTTAAAAAAAAAAGAAGTTTTATCTTGCTTACAAAGTGAAAATGTCATAAAATAAAAAAATATTACGAATTTCTATTTCATAATACTTACCATCAAAATAACTAAAAAATATTTTTATTCTTTTGTGTAATATTCAGCTCTAATAATACAATACAATACAACACTATTTAATTGTTGCAATGGACCGTGATTCTGTTAAAATAGCTGTTAAGTACCAACAAAATTCCTTAAAAAACAGCATTTTTCGGTAAGAAGCCAAAAATATTAAGCAAATTAAAGATATTACTTTGTTTAGAAAAGCCACTATTTTCACTGTTTTCTACCAAGCCATTGGACAGCCTTTCAAACAATGATTGGCCAAAGTTATACTCATTAGTTTTTTGAGAGAGTACAGTGGGTGGTAATTGTGCAGGATCCCCTACTAGAACAAGCTTTGAAGCACCAAACTGAAGAGGAATTAAAGCGTCTGGTTCAGTACACTGTCCGGCTTCGTCTATGATTACACAACGGAATGGAACAGCAGTACGACTATAATGGCAATTAATATCATAGAATTGCAAAAAAAATAAATACAGTCATTATGCATTATCACTGATATTTTAACTGAAAGTTTAATAAGCATCCTCTAGCTTTCAGATCTCAAAAAGTTGATATAAAATTATATTTAAAACCAAGTGCCAAAAAAATTATTAAGAATTTTGACAATGCATTTTGAAGCCCACTGGAATTTAGAAAAAAATATATTTTGTATTTCTACTTTATTTATTTTTTAATAGAAAATAAAAAGTTATATAAAGATTATTATATTTTTTAAGAAGATATAGCATGAAACATTCAGAGAAAACTTTCATTATTACTTTTTAACTAATGATCGAGCCGGTTTTACGTCTTTTTGAAAGGACTCAAGATAAAATTTTATTGGCAGTAATTATCAATTTCAAATGTTTTGGTGCTCACTGTTATGGGCTCAAAAATTTGGCCAATCTGAAACAACTTTTCTGTACATGACAGTTATTTAAACTGAGTATTTATCTTTCTTTTCTTTTTTTTTTGGGCGGGGGGAAAAGTAAATTACCTGCAGGTTTAATAGAAAAAAATCATGCAACCAATCAACCTACAAATTTTGGTTGATATCATTCAAACGAAAAACAGACTCAACAAAGTAACATTAAAATCAAATATTAAACAAAAAAATATCTTCAAAGAAATTTTATCACATTTGCCGTAATTTTAACATAACTCTAACCTTCTTTTGAACGCATCTATCATTGCACTAGAACCAGAACTGTTTAATGTACAACAAATGATGTCTGCCTTACTCAACAATTCACGTTGGATTTTCATTCGCTCATCATTTGCATTCTGATTTGGCTGCTCCTTTATCTTTTTTGCTAGGTCTTCATATGCATGCGACAACTTGAAATGTTCCAGTTTTTTTGATTCATACTAAAATAACAAAAATTTTCGAATTTACGTTTGGCTAACCAATTCAGAAAAAACTTTGAAAGTATAAAACTATTCACAAAAAACAATATAATTTTAAGAGTTTGCCAAATAGTTGTAAGAAAAAAAAAAAAACTATCTATAACCATATAATATATCTAAGATTCTAAGATGTCTTTTTCTAGAACAAAGCAAATGTCAGTATACGCACTTGCAGCCTCATTTCAGGAGTACATAAAATAACGGCAATTACCAGTAGAAGTCAAAACAAATAAATTTCTAGCTAAATTTTGAAAATCATAAAAAAAAAATTTAACAGACCTCCTCTGAGCCATTCATTTTTAATACCACCATTTCTTTTTCCAATTTGTCTAGTTTTTCTTTGAAATTCTGTAACTCTACCTTTATTTTCTCTTTAAAGTTAATAATTTTCAAAGTCGGACTTTTCTTCATGCATTCGTTAACTTTGTACTCCAGCGTATATCCTGCAATGTCTGCTGGCACCTGTGAGATACGCCCAACACGTATTAAATTAAAATCACCACAGTTGCCAGCTTCTAAAATCAAAAAAAAAACTATTGGTTAATCTTTTATAACTTTCCACATCCATCTATTTCCTAAAATGATGGCACAAAATAATATTACCATAATTATGTTAATAAAATAATTCATCTGGTTTTTTCTTTTATCATCAAAGAAATTTCATTTCATTTAGGTTTGCTTCTCATGAACAAATGAACTAAAATAGCTGCCTTTTACTATATGGCCAATCAAGCAGAATAATGTTTGTCAACATTATGGTCTAACAATGACTATTCCTACTTAGAAAAAATATCACAGATAATAAAACATATTTATGAAGCATAAATACAGGTGTTATGTAGAGGGGAATAGGGGCTTTTCTACTCAGAGTATGGAAAAGTTTTGAAACCTAGTCATACCTTCCTCACGTACATAAATAATTAGCAGTTACTAATATAGGCAAGTACGGTTTTATACTCACAAGTGAGAGAGCTATGGCTCTCGTAGCACTTCCTTATATATATAATTGGTAATTGTAAATCTACACACCCCACTGTCCACAGCACCTTGGTTGGTTTCATTTTAAAAAAGTTTTAAATATTTATAGTTTTAAATTTTAGCACATGCTAATGTGGCGTAGAGCACTAGCATGTCGTTTTAAGACACAAGTCACTTCAGAGTTCGAATCTCCCCACTATCAAAAGTCTTTTTTATTTATTTCAAATTACAACTATAAATTTAAAAAACTTGATACACCAAAAAGGTTAAAAAGTATTGAACACAGCCGATAGTGTGAGATATAATTAAGATGTTGATTGCATGGCATGTTGTGTTGGACTTGAAGGTGACCAGTCTATGTGGCTGAGCATAGAATGGAATCTGGAAGGAGTCGTCTCGCTCCGACTTGGATCACATCACGTGCCTGTTAAAGCTTGATTTCAACTGTGAAATAATATTAGAATTGTTTTGAGATAATTATATTCGGTATGAATTGGTTTGTGTTTCCACTAGTAAAAATACTATCTCATGTTAACCCATGTTACAGTATGCAGAAACAATAAATAACAAAAATCAAACATGGAGTCAGAGGATGAAATAGACATTTTAAAAAAAGAATATCTGATTTTCCTATTAGCACAAAGCATAAATGTTAAAAAGGTAACTGGAAGAAAAAGACCAAGGTACAGGTTATATTTACGAGGCGTGAGATGCATGGAGAATATCACAATTTAAATCAGGAATTAAAGCTGGATAGACAAAAATTTTTCAAGTTTTGATCACCTTGATTATAGAAGAAAAAGTAAATTAAGTTTTGCTTTTTATCCATAAGTACTTCCCAATGTTTCCTGAAAGATTTGAGCACCTACATTCTATAATCAGGAACAGAGTTTTTATAAGAGATACGCAATGTAAACACCTGCCATGACAGGTACTCAATATTATAATTATAAAGGTTTCTACAGCATGGTTTTATTAGCTATAAGCGATACAAGCTATTGTTTCATTGTTTTGGAATTGGAACAATATGATAGTAACAATGGCAGTGGTGTGTTATTTAATTGAAAGGTAGGGCATCTGTTTGAAAGTGATGCAATAAATGTACCAGAAGATAGGAAGATAAACGAAACTGCTAAAACCCCATTGCCGTATTTTCTAATCGGAGATTAAATCTTTCCGTTAAAGAAATGGCTAATGAGACCTTATCCAGGGTGCGATCTAACTGAAGAACGTCATATTATTCCAGAGCACGGCGGAAAATCAAAAATGCGTTTGGCATCCTATCTGCAAGGTGGAGAATTTTTCATAAGCCAATACTGGCAAGCTTAGAAAATAAATTACGATGATGTGGTGATAAATGGATTCCATCTGATTAATCAAGTTCATGGGTCAAAACCATGCAATGATCCAGTCCAAACTCGTTACATGCTAAAAAAAAACTTAAACAGCAAAGAGGGTTCAGTACCATGGCAACTTACATATATAAGAAGAACCTCGAAAGAATAATCAACATAACAATTGATTTTATAATATTTTTAACATGTATGTGTTATCTTCAAAGATTAAAATATGTTTGTTCGTCGTTTCTTGACAATATGTTTATGTATTGATCTCTAGAATGCTAAGATGAGGTAGGGGAATGCAAAGGATTTGATGGGCCTTTGGGTGAAGTGAAGTTGTAGTTTTTATTAGTAGGTCACATCATTTGCATTTGATATTTAAATATCGAACTTCAAATTTCTTGTTTTAAAATACATTTCTCGTAGCTTGGAAACTGGTGTAAATCCAACGCAATAGACTCTCCAGACATTTTGTCAACATCTTCGATGTCCTTTTTGCAAGATTTTTACATTCTTCTCTCTAAAATACTTTGTCCAACTCGGAGAATAAGTTCAGAATTATCAACATCCACTTCCTTTTTTCGAACGTTTTGAGGAAAGTTGTGTTTTGCTTTCTTTAAAAGGCATTGTCTTTTCGTTTTCTCCTATGACTATATTATCTTCACTATCATTGGTAATTGTTTCAACTTCATCATCCCACTGGCTGGCCGGTTGACAGGAAATATTTGACTTTCCCTCTCGCATTTGACTATGATTATCTAGCCACGACAGAAATTTGTATTGATTATAATTTTTTTCAACTTTAATTACGACATCACCGGAAGTGCTTGACTTATTTGCCTATTTTAGACCTTTTCTTTTTCTCAAACTTTTTCTTCAGATTTATGAAGAACAACTTCGCCTTTATTCCTAAATTTAAGAGAAATAAAAGTAAGTATTTATTCTGCCACAAAAAAATATACATAGAAGCTAATAAAATTACAAGACAAAAATAAGAAAAAAAAAAAATAAAATAACAACAAGTATAAGCATGAAAAACAAATGGTGACAAGGATAGGCACAAAAATTGTCAGTCATAATAATATTTCCATTGTGGCCCTGTTGTAAATCACACTCAAAAACATGGAGATTGATTAAAGCTGAAGTAAAGTCTAAAAAAATGTAAAATTTAAAATTAAAAAAGAAATAACATGCAAGGTGAGGCTTTATTTACTGATTTCACTTAAAATTAACACCGGTCACATTTTAAACAAAGACAAATATTTATTATTTGTAAAAATAACATAAAAATGATATTACTGTCTTCTATGAACTCTAATTCTTTTGCAACTGCATCCCAAACCTTTCGCACTAGATCTCTATCTTTATATCCTTTTTCAGTTTTGTCGTAAAGACAGTTGTATTTAAAAACGCTTTCTGATAAACGTTCTTCTTCTTGAAGCAAAAAATTTATTGCTCCCATCTTCGTTGTAATGTTTTTTTCTGTGAGTTTGTTGATTTTTGTCAGCATAACCATTCATCTCTAAGCTCAAAAATTAAATCATGAGATTTTCGGATCAAAATATTTTGATTCTAAACTCATGAGATAGTTGATATAACACGGTTTAATTTTTTTGAGATAATTTTTAGTCAATGTTTGCAATTGAGATAAAAAATCTCAGGTTATACTACGTTATCTCACACTATCTCACAGTTGAAACCAAGCTTAACAAACTAATGTTTGGCTAATGGGGATGTGAAACAGTAATAAAATATCACAGGCCTGTTAACTAGTTAATGATCAGCTAATGGGGATGTGAAAAAATAATAAAATAATAAAAAACCTATTGGGGCCAGATAAATTTTATTCCCAAGAGGGTTCTCTCTCGAGATTGATAGTTTCCAACTATTGTAGGATTTTTTTAGTCTACTTATTTTTTTTGAAAACAACGGTTTTATACATGTATCTACTATTATTATCTATGCAACGTGATTATTTATTTAATTCAAAGGTTTGTTTGATTAGCATGCAATTCGACACGATAATCTTAAATATAAATAAGAACCCGATAGACATCAAAAATTATACTTTCAATTTAAATTAATTTGATTTAACATGATAATCACACTTTGTTATTTTTTTTTAACTTTTTGTAATTTTATATTTTTTTGGGAAATTTTCATCCCTCCCAACCAGGCTAATGACAGGCTTCTTCGCAACCTTTCTCAACCAATTCGTTGTTTGTGGCCTCGTCGAGCTCTATGCTCTTTTCTGTAATCTCGCCTGTATTTCCTTAAACAGAGAATAGCATTTTCGCACTTCTTCTAAAATCAAATGAAACTCGCCTTTACATATGATTCCATCTTCAAGCACCTTGCTGACTAGATTTTCAATTGAGTTCAGCTTGCTCTCTGCAAAAACATGGATCTGGTCGTGTTTTTGAGCTTATCTTTTCAGCCGATTAGAGGTAAGCTTTGTGCCAACACTCACGAGACCGCACCCGGCAGCAACGCCAATGATCGCTAAGAAGCCCGTTCCATCGCCACCCAGAACGACACCTATCACAGTAGCACACCTATCACAAAAGGACCCAGATTTCCTTTAGGCCCAATTGGTCCCGTTAAGTTGCGTTTTTTTATAGTTCCATCAGGTTTAATGACACGTCCATACATGTTCACCATTTCTTATATCTCTGCTGCGCTGGGGTATAAGAGTCCCCACCCTTTGCATCTAAATCGCAAACATAGATCGATATAATGTGTGGGAGTTAAGTCCATGCTCTTCAAAGTTTCAATAGAGCATTCGACCATTATTAAGGGGGTCGAACGAGCAGATCAATAGGATCAATGCTACAAACTGCAAGAATGCTACCGACACCACCAATAAAAAGTCAGTCAAGTTTGGAGCCATTACCATCTGATGAAGAAGACTCAATTGATGTGCTGGCTCTCTTCACCGCTATTAATAAGCAAGAGGAGTATTGCTTCATTACGTGCAAGGATGCACAGGTTTCTTTGAATATCTTTAGGTTGGAATTAAGAGTACGGCAGTCCCGGTAATGAAAAGCGTTGCCAAGGCTGCTGTGCCGATGGGTCAACAATGGGTCTCATCGGTTCTCACCACAAAAGAACCACTAAAAGAGAGATTGAAGGCAGCGCCTCAAGCAGCAACCACCAAGGAAAACCTCAAGAATCCTCGACGTACTGAACTTACCACGACACACCCAATTCTATGAGTATGTTAACATACAACCCTGTTAGACATGCACAGTTTTTAGGTGATACACTGAAATGGAAGCTGTTCATGAGAAGAGCCATTTTAATATGCATCTACCCAAGTTCACAAGTTTGTGGGTGGAGCCCCTAACACAGACTGATGTGATTAGAACTTACCACGAGTTTTTAGAAGCCAAGAGTGACATAAACGAGCTTTGTTTTGAAACGGGAGCCGAGCGAGACTTTAACGATCTCTCCGATAGCTATGTTGAGGTCTAATTTCAGGTCGTGTGTACTGCAGGGAGTATAGTAGCTGGATATAAATTAACGCTGACCAATCTGTTTGTGCACGGTATATTTAAGAAATTACGAAAGTTACCTTAACGAATAAATCCGGTCAAGCCATGTCCAACCTAGAAGAGCAGTGATACCCTTATCAAGCGATGCCGCTCACACTATTGTCAAAAATCAAGAACTGAGAAGAAAATGCTGCTAGTCAGCTCGAAGGGTGGTACCATGGATAGGAACCTCCTCTAACAGCAACAAGCGATGGGCAAGCCTCAGTTTAAACTGAAGGATATGGAGTGGGCCTCTGACTAGCCAAGATTTAGCTATTGTACGTGCATTGGCGTTTGAAGGGGACATAACACAGAATCCCTACAAATTTGCAACTATTGACTGACTCGACTATAGCTGACCACTGGCTCGAGAGAGGTGCCTGAGAACACCTATGAGCCAGCCTTAAAAAAACAATCGTGAAGGGTTCCTCTGTCGCAAAAGGGCATCTTTCCACCCTGAATCTTGCACGTAAGTCTTGGGCTGCGGACGGCAACCTTATCGACATCGCAATCTACATCTTTGATTTGACGGCAGATAGATCACAAGGTGCACATTAGAGCCTCACTCATAGAGGATCATTGTCAATTGCCAGCACCTTCACAAAAGCACCAGCCCATCCCATCAAAACTACTTGCTGTGTGTGGTCTGGTCTCCCCATTTGTAGAGGTGGCAAAAGGACCGTAGTATTACGACTGATTTTGCCTAGGGGCCGTTGATGAGCTTCTAGATCTAGGTAGTCTCAGCCACTACCTCATATATCTTTAGTTATGACTCACACAAGCTACCAGGTAGCCACTGGGTAGCATGTCGGACCTCATTTGATATTATTGCAATAACATCATATAAATTGGAGTGGTTCAACTCATTCGATCTACCACCAGACGTTGACAAAATCATACTAGGGCGCCGCACATTCTTTCAGCAGTGGTTTGGTGAAGTTTGCCACTGGCTGGGCATGGAAGGTTACCGTTATAACACCACTGACCTGCAGGCGAAGTCTGCGCAGACGTGGAGGCACTATGCACTTTGGTTCTGCAAAAACAGCACGAAAAAATTATCGTAAGTTACATGGCTTTGTTGTTATAATCGGTGATGGTGGAAAAGAAATAGAAAACCAAACCTTTGAAGTCTAAAAAGCTTGATATTGTTCTCAACAAAGCTTACTACGGCCTTAGAGGGTTTCAGGGTATTACCATGCTCCATTCGAGGCTAACAAAAAACGCTGCCACCAAGGAGAGGGTCCCGGAGGTGGTTATCCAACCAAGAGGTCAGGAGATATATGCAAACCCGGCCACCTAAGAAGGCATTTACCCATTTTACAGGGTATTGACCAAACGAACACCACCAGGCCAATCTTCTCTTTGTCCCACATGACAAACTCGGTCGCAAGACATTCAAGTATGCTTTGACACTTGTAGATGAGGCCTCTTGCTACAAAGCTGCCATACAATTGAACTCAAAGTCAGTGGACGAGACTGTCGTGGCATTTACTAGCATGTACAAGAATGGATCGCTTGTATGGCCAAGCAAGTTGATGGTCGACAATGGGCATAAATTCAAGCGTGTAGTGACTAAGCTTATGTCTAAGCACAGGGTTCGTCGAGGACAACTAGGCTACCGTAGATCACAGGCTTTTGTTGACATCTTTAATTATCTTTTGGCTGAACAAATGTTAAGGGCGAAGGCAAAACAAGAACTAGACGATGACCCTGACAGCAGTGAGTGGGTAGCAGTGCTTCCCACTGTAGTAGCTGACATGAAAAACACATCAACGCGAACGAATGGTCTCACTCCGACAGAAGCAATCAAAATGATCAACGTCCCATTGGTAGCCAAGAAAGCCCAGCTACATGAGATGATGTTGCCTATAGGCACGATGGTCTACATTGCTACCAACAAAGAAGACACAAAGAACGCTGGTCATTGACGTGTGACCGATTTGTGGTGAACTCATAAACCTTACCAAATTTCGGAACCTGGGCAACCTGCCCTCTACTACAGTGTCTTTTCAAAGAAGACAATTCAGGTTTACAAGGTTACAGCTGCTACCTGTGGCTCACCAGAATTTGCATACATCATCTGGAAAGTCCATAAGTGTAATTAAACTGATCTACGCGCTTGTGTCAGCATTTACACAATATGCATTTGATTCAAGCGTTAATTTTTGATGTCCATGACTGTTGTCTAGTTGGTCGATGCTGAAGGCCTATTTATGATATTTCCTATAACCTTGTATCAAGAGGTCAATGTCACACATTACACACTTTTGTCCTGCCTCATTGATCATTTCCATGATGTGGTTGAATGTGAGTTTGACTTGGCTTCTGTGTATTTTTTAGATCCCTTCTGTTTGTCTTCGATCACATAGCACTTCAACTTTTCTTTGATCAGGGCGATGTTTGGGGTTGCTTACAAAGCCAAAGGGACAACAGGATCTTGGATGTCCCATGGAAGTAAGACCCTCACAATTTGACCAATCAACCTTACATGCGAGACTGTCGTGTAATCACCATTATATAGGCTACGGTGTTTACAAAGGCTATGGTCTACCACGATCAAAAACCTGGACCTTCTTGCCCTTTTTGGCAGATGGTGTTGGCGAAGCAAACACTTTGCAGAGGTATCGACAGTTGGTGTTGAACTGGCAGATATTTGACCCGGCCCACTCTTTCAGCATTTCTTGTGGACCTTCCTTATCGCACTTTGGGGAAATCTGTCCAAGCTGCAGCCTCAGTACGCCACTTGTATCCAGGTTGCTTGTGTCACATTTTTTCATATTTAGGATAGTCCTCAAAAAGTAAGCCCTTGACCTCGATGGGAAAGGACTTGGTATAGATGTCATCTGCGCAAACCCGCAGGACGTCTCCTTGGGGGAAAAATCTCAGCATCCTTCGGAGAACAACTTTGGTGTATGCAAGGACGAATACCCGTATATGAAAGCCTGATCTCCTGTTTTGCCGTCCTTATACTTTATGTAGTGGGTGTTGTCTGCTTTCTCGAAGTTCAACAGCTGATTTGCTCCTCCTAGAATTTTGCATAATACTTGACTCGTCATCATGCCTAGCGCATTTTCCAATGAACCAAACGGTGAGGTCTCCGAGTGGAAATTTTATTGCTGGTTTGGTGCCAATGCTATAGACGACCTAGCGGGTAGTGACTTTTATCATATCCCCAAAGTCAAGTAAGTCTCTGAGCTCTGGAGCTGTGATCCAGCCCTGGTTTTCACTCAAATGCTCTCTCACACAACCAATGGTATACGGGTCTGTTGGAGAACAGTGGAGAACTGGATTACACCAGTTCAGATGAGGACGTTGCTAAGGGGCATATCCAAATGATGATGTTTATCTTGAAGGTATGCTACATTTTCCTTTGTAAATGCTTCATTATTTGCTCTGTATGCAGACAGTGATCTCCATAGCGAACCATCGCTCTTTACAAGACCCTGGTCAAACAGCCAGAATCGGGTAGTTGACTGAATGGCCTAACTGCAAATGCAATCATTATTGCCCCCATCCACTGTTCAATGGTTTTTTTGCGCTGCAACAGCCCTGTTTCCTTTATCGCCATATGAGGAATAAAAGTCGAAAAAGGCTTGTAAGTGGTCATGCTCGATTTTTGGCGGGTAGATAGGAATTTCTGCACAGGTATGGCTATTATGACAAGGCACAAAGACCTTTGTGCTCATCTTATATTTTCCGCATCCCACAGAATGTTACCAAGAGCATCAACAGCTATCAACTTAATATTAAGGATAGTCTCAAGGCAAACACCTCTTGTGAGCAACTTGCATATGCGAGTTTACTGTCGAAGTGTTCTAGTATCCCCCAATGCTTGGGCGCCGACCCATTACCTGTTTGGGTCATATTTTTTAGAAGTTGTTGACAACGTAGCAAACGAAACAAATGTGAACTTCTTGGTTTGCCCTGCTGTTCAGGAAGCAGGCAAAGCTTATAACAAATATATAGACCGGATATTCCCGGCCCTTTCTGCAAATTTGCTGATCAATAACATGAAGAGTACCGGCGCTAACCTGATCCCTGCGAACAACAGCAGTCTCTCCCTTAATGTGATGGTCAGAGACACCTTCTTCCTTGGTCACTGGGGCTAGGGGTTCTTTAGCTGACTTACCTACAACAGTGAATAGCTTGTAATGTTTGTCTGGATCAAAAAATTCAAGCACTTCCAAGGCCATGTCTACCTTAAGATCTTCTTTTTCAAACGAGACCCAATATACCTTACCAAAGATCTTCTTTATAAAACAAGACCCTATATAGCTTGTCCTCGTTTGTGATATCTGGTCTGCTTGCCACATGTCGAATCTACGATCATCAACACATTCCTCAATCTCTTTCCAGAACAACCCTGTGTTTTTTGATGTAACTCCCGCTTGGGTAGAGCACAATGTTGACATCGAGAGTGCAGTATACACCTGGATCAAGTTTGTCCTTCTTTCTCCTTCTGGTTAGTGGCAGTTGGGGTTTTTTTCCTTCACCTGCCACAGCTTAAATGCAGTAGGCCTGAAAAGCTTTAACAGCCTTTCTTTAACAGCTTCCTGGGTGCTTTTAACGATATCTGTGAGCCAGTTTTTTCTTTTTCAAGTGCAGCTTAAACGCAGAAGGCCCAAGATGCTTTGACAACCTTTCTTTAACAGCTTTAAAGCTGTGCTTAATGGTATCTGTGAGAGCCGGTTTTTCATACTTAAATGTGTCTTAAATGCAGAAGAACTGAGAGGCTTTGACAGCCTTCTCTTAACAGCTTTCGGAATAGACTCAACAGGGATAGTTTTAATGGCACACTTGAGTGTCTCAAACTCAGTTTAGTCAATCTATTCATCCGCCAGGGTCTCAAACTCAGTTTGCTAGATTTATTTGCCCCCATCCCCCACTCAGCAATTAGTTGCTTGATGTATTCATGCGCAAAGGTTTCAATCTCAGCAAGTAATTGCTTGATGTATTCTTCCATCATATGCTCCTCATCCATGGTGGGATATATATATATCCCGATATAGCCGAATTAGACAAGCCTACAAATAGAAATGAGAACCGCATGGCTTACAAAGCAAAATCGGGGATTTAGTCCCTACACCACATAGCCTATACAGAACTGGTGACGTTCCACCAAGACATAGCTGCTGGAGATGTATGCCAAAATATATGTCAACACATTTTTTGTAGCATAGTTGTAAGGTCACCTTCAACCAAGGGCATCTATTATCTGCTTTCATCATTTGGTAAAACCTGGCCTGACGTGTCTCTAAATAAAAACAACCAGGGTTTCGGAGCAGGGGACAGTGGGGTGTGTAAATTTATAATTATCAATTATGCAAGGAAGAAAATTTAGAAAAAATTATTTTTTATTTTTTAATGAAAAACAGAGAATTTGGGAATTTTATTGTATGCTTTATGTATGTTCTAACTTTGATTCAAAATACTCCAACACTTTTTTGATATTTTTGAGACTTGGCTTTTAAATTAAGCAAGAAATCACCCAAAATTCAAAAAAAAAAATTTATAGGTGTTATTTTTTTGATACTGACCAATGAGCACTAAGATTTACAATTGAACTTTCAATGTTATATACTGTACAAATAAACTTTCAATGTTATATACTGTACAAACAAACTTGCAATGTTATATACTGTACAAATAAACTTTCAATTTTATATACTGTAGAAATAAAATCTCAATGTTATATACTGTACAAATAAACTTTCAATGTTATATACTGTACAAATAAACTTTCAATGTTATATACTGTAC
>JAUZNK010054195.1:0-15596 GCA_035046665.1 Euphysa ruthae
AGAACGGCACCAACTTTTAGGTTGTGGTCTCTTGCATTTTGCCAGTTTTTTAGAAGATTGAATAAGGCATGTTGGGTACTATAACGTTTTCGGAAACCACATAGAAATTTAGAAAGTTTTGTTTCAAAAAATTTAACATAAGAGTTATATGGGTCACATGATTTCTTATTTAACAACATTTAAATGTCTCAAGTTTAAAAGCAAATTATTTAAAAATGAGGCAAAGTTTGGTAAAGGGACGCATTGTAATGATGTAGCTGAAAAAAAAATATGAAAAAAAAAAAGTACATCTGAGGGGACTTACTTCCTCATATAGCAAAATTACAATTTACCATTTTTTTCTTCCATTTTTTTTTCCAATGCACTTTTAGAAAAATTCATTAACATTTAATAAAAGTTTATAAAATGGATCTTATTTAATGGTATCCGGAATTGTTCTACGTATGAACTTAGAGGTAAAGAGGATGAGGTAAATGCTTGCCTTATTTCAAAATGTGATTGAAACCTTGTATACATCTCTCATGATAACATCAATCCTCTCGATCACCTCAATAAGAGTAATTTGCATACGCGTTTTCTCACAATTGTCTGAAACTTATAAAAAACTACTCTCTTCCAAGAAAAAAAGAGTGAAATTGGGCTCAATGTTCAGTGAGTGGGTAGAAATAACACTAGGAGTTCCTCAAGGCTCCATTCTTGGACCACTTTTATTTAACAATTTTATTAGCGATATGTTCTTTTTTATACTTGAATCTGAGATTTGTACCGTTGCTGACGATAACACCTTGTAAACTTTTTAATAATACTCAAAACTGGTTATTTAATGCCATTGGTAGACTCCAAAACTAGTTCAGTAGTAATTCTATTAAAGGCCCAAAGCATGTTTTTAGATGAAAAATCCATGCAACATTTAATTTTAATTTTGTTGTTGAAATTTTTGCAAAGAAACAAATTATATTATTAGGATTCACAACAGATTTTAAATCAAAATTTTCTGAACATATTCGAATTATTTGTTTTTTAGCCAATAATAAGATATCATGGCTGATTAGAATGAAGAACTACATGAACGTTAATCACGCTAAAATCCTTTTAAATAGTTATATTCTTGTTAGATTTTTGTATTCTCCTTTAATTTGGATGTTTTGCAAGAAAACTGACTACCAGGTGATTCATAGAGAAATCCATTTGAACCATAACTTACCTTTTGATGGATGACTTGGAAAAATCAGTCAGTATTCATGCAAACCATCAACTTTAAATAAGTTAACAAACTTAATCCAGAATTGATATGAGGACACTTTTGTATAAAAGATATATCGTATTCTCTGAGGAATAATGATTTCAGCACTACCCTCAGAAAAACTACTACATACGGAACTAATGCACTTCTTTTCAAAGCTTGTTTTCTCTGGATACCCTTCCGACTGACTTCTCAATCTATTTCTTGTTTTAAAAAACTGATTAAAAAGCAGAAGGTTTTTAAATGCGGTTGTTGTATTTTCTAATAGTTTTAGTTCTGGCTTATATGCCAATTAAAATCTTTTGGAAAAAATTAAAATTCTATTAGTTAAAAATATCCGCTGTGTACAAACTTGCGAAATATTAAAAATGATTGGCTACTAAGAGTAATTACATTTTAGTTATTTATTTTAGTGCGGAAAAATTAATGTGTGCGAAAACCCAAAAAAAAAAGATTTTTTTTTTTTTTCAATTTTGGGTTAAATAAGTTGAGTATCGGGAAGGAATAGAAATTCAAATTCAATTTTGCTTCTTTTTTTTTATCTTATATACCTTTTATATACATATCTTTTATCTAATATGTATTGCCTAATCAATTACTATAAATTTAATGTTTTGATTTTCTTTATTTTCTCCAATTATCTGTGTTTCACTGACATTAGCTGGTTCGATTTATGGCTCTTTAAACAATTGTTTTTTTTCCGTTTACAAACCAAGTCTTCTTCCATGTTATCAGCTAAGGTGTTGCTATCTATTGTTTCTTTAATCTTTTCTGGCTCAAAATACCTCCTATAATGCAACGTGGTCAATATGTAAAGTTTAATATGTAATTTGGCTATGTAATTTGAAAATAGCACGAAATATGTCACCGGATAATTTTAATAACGTACAGAGAAACTTAAAGAATCAGTTCGTATCTCTTCAGCCAAAGCAAATCTTACAAAGGTTGAAGAAACGCGTGTAAATGAAGGAATCAGTGATGCAGCAAATACGCACGGGTTAAATGTTTTTTTTTCTTCTGTTTGAATTTCTGTGTAGACGTTCGGTGTACAAATTATACAAACGACAATTCTTTGCCCATAAAGTTTAACTTCCACGATGCTTTTTTTGATTTGATTTTGACGACAATTTCCCTATCATTCTTATTGCTGTAGTGCATCGTATATGGAATATGGTCATTGTTTCGTTGTGAAGTTGCGAAATATGCCGTTATTCATGGACCACGCCCTACAACAACAAAACAACATGTTTGTTTCCGAATCAACTATCTGTGGGTTCGTAAAATCTTTGAAGCAACACCAAGCAGAAAATCATGGTAAGATTTTTGTAGCGATACCATTGAAGAAAAGAGGGCATCCCACATTCCTGATGGAAGAGCTTGATGCAAAAGTTATCCAAATTTTTAAGAGTATGAGGCGATCAGGTGCAGTTATATACTTTACCATAATTCTCGCCATTGCTAAAGGAATCATCCTTGCTAATGATCGCACGTTGTTAAAAGAAAATGGGTAACAGTTGAACTTGGATAAAAATGGTGCGAATCACTGTCAAATAGGATTGGGTTTGTAAAATGTAAAACTACAAGATCAAAGGCAGTATTAGCACCAGGCCTTATACTACTTATACTAGGAATTGGTCATAAGTTTTACCACGATATCAATGAATCATAAAGGCTCCTCATATACCACATCAGATGATCATCAATATAGACCAGGCCCCTCTATCACTTGTTCTCAAAAGCAAATATACATTAGAAAAAAGGGGTTCTAAGAGAATTTCGATTCGTGGATCAGCCGATTAACGACAAATAACTGGAACTTTTGGAATAACAATGACATGTGAATTTCTACCACCTCAATTGATCTACTAGGTAAAAACGTCTCTTTGTCCAAAGCCAGATATTGTTATCAATGGTTGGAGTGAAGCCGGGATCACAAATAAGCTGAAGGAAAATATCGAACTCGATCTATCTAAAGACAATTAGTACGTGTCTTGTGCTTAATTGTGCCTTTTGTTTCTTGCTTTACTGTATTTATTTTGCTAAATAAAGAAAAAAACTGCTATGATAGAGTTGTTACACAGTGTCTTTTTCAACAAATCAGTCAGACAGATTTGCAAATTTTTGATTCAGTTTTGTCTCTATCACCTTAACTTCCTTATTCCGAAATATATAACTTGAATGAGGACTAGCAAGACTCTCGTTCATATTAACTGACAAACAAGATTTGAACCACGATAAGGCAGTGCTTGGAAATTTCATAATTTATCTAATTATATATGATGCTCTTTTGTAAGTCTATAATAGAATCATACCTGTAAATATTGCTGACTGAAATCCAGTCTAAATATAATCATTTAAATATGACAGACAGGTCCTATAGCTTTTTTGGATATGTACTGCTATTTTTATACAATGGATGAAGCTACGTATGCTAGTATTTTCCAGGAAATGGTCGTCCTTTAAGTTGTCTATGTTTACTGCTGATTCAGCTATTATTAAAAAAATCGTTTTTGGTTTTTAGATGTATTTTTTTCGCTGATAATAAAATTCGTAAAATAAAAGCCCACAGAATGAAAACAAAAGCCCTGAATTTGTCAATTTCTCTTTTCTAGTGGCTTTCATCTATTAGCCTAAGTCTTGCCATCAAACATATCCATGTTTGTTTTTTTTCTACGACATATATTTATTTTTGAGAGATTTTGATAAATTTTATTGGAAAAAAATCTCTTTTAATATCATTCTACTAACTTTCTCCCTTTAAAATGATATGGTGATTGGCGTACGTTTGATTTTTTTTCATTGGTCTAACTATGTTTTGGTTCAGAGCCTTAAACCTTAAACGTGCTAACTTGCCACTTTCTTATTTATAATATAGCAAGAACTTATAGCGAGAATTTATAGCGAGAATTTATAGCAAAAATTTATAGCAAGAATTTAGTACATTCTTTCACGTTTCTAAATTTCAGGAAGGGCCTCAGTAAAGGGCGTTTTTTAATATTTAATATGCAAGAATGCTCGTCATTAACTGTTAAGGTGTAATTTGATGAACCAAACATCAATTTTTTCGTAAAACTTCTTTATTTTTCAAGTATACCAATTTAAACTTGTTATTAGCTGGTAGCATGTGCTAAGATGCCTCCTAAAAGGCTAAATGGAGCAAAGATATGTAGATATAAAAATTTGTAAGAAATCTTCATGGATGGAATTTCAAAAAAAAAAGATATTGGGGCAAAATAACAAATAAATCAAAAAAATAAAAAAATAAATGTCGACAATGAATAAAATTTGATGATGAACAAAATCGAGAATTCGCATGCGGTGTATCGTGAAACAATAAGGCCTCCTCGTTCCTGCGGTGGCAAAAAAACCTAAATTTTTAAAATTTTGACATAAAAAAATATCTCCAGTTAACACAATGAAAAACAAATGCATTTTTAGTCTGCACTGAATTAGCCTGCACTGAATTAGCCTACACTGAATTAGCCTGCACTGAATTAGCCTGCACTGAATTAGCCTGCACTGAATTAGCACTTTCTGATTTAGAACTTAATAAAATATTCGGAGGACTTGATTTCTCTTCGAAATTCGACCAGGAAAAGCTTCAAATAAAAACCTGTTCAAACTACGTTATATATGAAAGAATGATTGCCATTAAAAGTTAATGGCCTAAAATAAAATAAGTAGTAGACTATAATTTTGATATCTGTTGTAAGGAGAAGTCAATTAAAAGAAACTCCTTTTTTTTTTTTCGTTACTTTTTATGTCTTGGTTTCTCATGGCTATTTCATGGGAGTTAAACTCTTCCATAAAAACTTTAGCTTCTTAATAATTTTATAAAATATCACTCACTGAGGACAATCTTCTAACCTCCATGGTAACTGTGATGTCAATGAAGCAAACAAGTAATAAAAACACCAACATACAACGGAAATGTAATAAATGCACAAGAACATCGATATCACGATACACGATATTCCAATTCCCAATAAAGCAGGATGAATTTTTTTCCAGCAACCAGCAGCGCTTCGCTTAAATCTTTGCCCGATAGCAAACTCGATGTAAAATAATGGAATACCTTCAATGATCATCATGATGAAATAAGGAATCAAGAAAGCTCCTAAAAAAAAGTAACTAGTAAAATTGTTACAGAGTCTTAAGGTTTTGTAGTTCCCATAGCTCTTTGACATAATTTCGACTGCTTTCATTACCAGGCTGGAAATTTTATTTGCTTTCGGGGAGAGGGGTCGTGGCACGAGAAATAAGGATAATAAATCAGTCTCGATCACATTGGATGGGTATTAGGCAATACATACCAAACTAGAAAAAATTTCTTTAAAATAGATTAAGATTCCACAAGTTTTATTTATTTGACAAATTGATAAACTAGATGAAATTAACAAATAAATTTTAATTAAACCAGTTACCTCCTCCATTTTTTTGACATAAATATGGAAACCTCCAAACATTTCCAAGTCCAACAGCTAGACCTACGGAAGCTAACAAAAATTCAGCTTTATGACCCCAGCCTTCTCTCTCTTCTTTATTTTTCTCGACAGGGTCTTTGATTTCTACCTCGTGATTTTTTCCATTTAACGCTGTTTTCTCATCATCTTCGGGCTTCAAAGGTACTTTTTCATCATCTATAACAAAAGTTACAAATACTAAAATTTACGAATAAGTCCTAATAGTTAATTACTAATACCATTAAAATAAAATATACTAATCTTATTCTACCACAAAATGTTAGTTTGTTTTACCCAGAGGAAGTTTTTTTTTTTCTTCTTCTTCTTGGTTCCGCGGTTTGCAAGTATGACGTAAATTACTTTAGAAAAAATGAGAAAAAGTTATATCGCGTGCATTGATAATATTATTCCTGGCAACCTACACGTGAATGTCTTATTGTGAATTTTGCAAATTGAGTGTTATTCTTGGTTTGACGTTTGGTGATTTCAAAATTTTATCTGTTTTCTCTGCAGGCTAATGAAAATAACCTTTTTCAAACAGACTTGTGAAAATTTTTCATCTTTTTTCACTACAAGCTATTAAAAATAATTTTTTCTAACAATCTTAGGAAAAGTTTACCATTATAAAGCCAAATTTAATAAATACTTCAAGTTTATATATGATATACTTGACAATATAATAAAGTTAATTTTAAATAGAATGTAATTGCAACTAAAGTGAACTCAGATCTTACATATACTGCTGTTAAATCTGTACCAAGCAGATAATGATAGTTTGGAGATACTGCTGGAAAGCAAAATGCTGTTAACAGCTCCGTTGCCAATTATTTTTCAACTGTTAAAAAGATAAATTTATGGAAAAACACACATTCAAATTAATTTCTAGAAAGTTGTGAAATAATAAATTCTCCTCATTTTCATCTTTTTCAGTCTAAAATTGGATCTTGTTGAAGCACCAGTTGAAAATTTAAAAATTCATCAACACTCATCTCACCATATGACTCAAATATTTGTCTATTAGTCTCTACTAGCTGTCTGACTTCAGGAATGATCAAGGTCTCAGCATGAAAATTATTAGCCAATAAATCGTTTTCATTTCTTTATGGGAAATAAAGCATTAAAACATGATGAGCATAAGTTCTGGAGCGATTAAGACGTTTGGTTACTGGCACTGATTTGTGGCGAATTCGATCGCCCTTAGAGGTCAATGGTTTTCTTTGCAGTAAACTCAAATGCTATCATCAATTAAAGCTGCCAACTACTTCACAAACTAAGGTATTTTTTACCATTTTTGATACTTTTATTATTTTACTAATGTACTGTTGTAAACAACATAAATCGGCCGACTAGTTTACTCCGCAGTGGTTCAGAGGTTTTTTTGTGATAGACTTTGTAAACAAACCAAGTAACGCCAAATAAAACATGCAAACATTTTCCCCGCGCTTATTTATGAAAAACAGATATTCAAAATTTCCAGCCGAAAAATGAAAATGAAGGATTAGAACATTTTTACAAGTCAATTTCCACATGTCGAGTTTTATTATACATGAAAATCCAACAAAATTTTTAAGAAAAAAAAAATGGAGCCTAACCAATAAACAACAAAAAACTTTAGCCTGAGTACTCTTTGTGTAACTGGAATAAAATCAAAGATGAAAGAATAAAACACGTTTTAAAAAACTGCCCCAAATTGTAAAAATGAAGGTAAAAAGGTCGGTACACACAAATCCTGTAGGTCATAGATCCATGATTTAAGTTGAGTTTATTTTGTTTTATATTTATAAGTCACTGAAAAGTTGTTTAAGATCAAATCCTTATTCAGTCGGTTTATTATCTTAAAGTCTCACGGCAATATAAAGAAAAGAGTTTGAGATAAAAGACATAACTTTTGCACCTCGTGTTACCTGTTATTTTATTTTACTTTAGCTTTTTTTCAATTTCTAGTTTACTTTGATTACGATTTTCATTTCGTTTAAAAATCCATCTATAGTCAAACAGGATTTTCATATCGAGCTCGGTGGGACAGAAGCAACGGCTATCAGCTGATTTTTGTTTACGTTTTCATACGATGAATTATGTACCCGCCAAAAAATTTGTCTACCGAAGAAACGACGCAGTTTTCCGGCTAAATCTGTAGACTTTCCGTAACTCGCCTGGGCAGGGCTTAAAAGAATTTAAGATATTTAGGAGTATTTTAAACCTCTCATTTCTATTCGCATCTACTTTCTCTATTATACATAAATTTCAATAGTTTATTTTCTGTCTATAAACTTATGGATGAAATAAATACCACCGCAACCTCTTCTATAAACAAAAATTCTGGAAACCCTAATATTAGGATTTAGTTGGTACTTGCAGTATTATTAAGTGT
Source organism: Euphysa ruthae (assembly GCA_035046665.1). Lineage (NCBI taxonomy): Eukaryota > Metazoa > Cnidaria > Hydrozoa > Anthoathecata > Corymorphidae > Euphysa > Euphysa ruthae. The sequence goes on from JAUZNK010054195.1 coordinate 8,078, forward strand.
GTTAAAAACATTTATATAACCTTTTTATTTTATGGTTTTGGATATTTGAAACTTAATTAGCTCCAACTGCTCACCCTCACTATAAATGTAGAAAATAAATAAATAAAATAAACAATAGAAAGTTTCTCGTTAATAAAAAGGGCTATGTAATAGGGTAATGACAATATGTACTTGTGATAGAATAAATATTTATTTTCAATTTAAGACAGAAAAATCAACTATGTACTCAATTGGATGTAGAACCAATAGACTTAGACACATACAAACCAAAAGAAAATGGACTTTTCCTAAAATTTAATCCTAAACTTTGCTGTCCCGAGATAATTAACGCTTCCTTAGAATTCTTTACAGAATGTACAAAGGAAAGTTGATATCATACCAGGAGAAAGAATTACCAGATGTATTCACTGCAATAGTATTGCTGGCTCATACTCGCTTTAAGGGAAAAGACTATTTCAATCTATCTAAGAGGAACACAAAACACCTTATGATACCGATGTTTTTTTGAAATACCTGGAGGTATGTATAGATCAAATTTTTTTTACAATCATTTCGAGATTTCGAAATTTGATCTAAGTAGGGACTTCTCCTCAAAATATTATCGGGCTTGGAGATTTAATCAACTCCTCGAAATAAAAATTTAAAAAATTTTTTAAGTTGTTTATTACCAAATATTGATGGCAAGAGTGCGAATTTTATCACTATAATTGGCCTAAGAGAGTAGTATTTTGCCTTAAATCTAGGCTTAGGAGTAGTGATCTCTAAAACTCTACTAACCATAACAAAATCTCCTTATTAACCAAGGGTGAGAGTCGAAAAGATTTTATCAGCGCGTAACTGTAGTACTGAGATAGTTTTATTCTACCAAGGTAACTAAAATATCACAAGATATTAATTATGCTCACAATTCAAATTAAATTATTCATTAATATTCATTAAGTGTGTTTTTAAATTTGATTGATGTCCTATTTTGGAACAATGTTCCATGTTTTTATTGAAATTATCCAGATTTTGACGCCCGGATTTGCTTTCTAAACTAAAATTTTTTTTTAAATAATCACTTACAAGTTGCAACAATATCACTAGTAATTTCTTTTTCATCTGTCATGTTATGATTTGAATACCATCAATTGTATATTAAATGCTCTATAATAAGTAATATTCAAATAAGTATGGCTTGGGGTAACAGACTTAGGGCGTGTTTTATCAAAATTAGCTGCGCTCGAAAAATAAAATATATGTTTAAAAAACATGGTCGCCCTGAATATACGTCCTAATTTGATAAATTCTTCCAATAAAACCTAAACTATCGCTTCTTTGAATCCAACAAACTACCGTATCAAATCAAAAACAATTTCAATACTGTCGATAGAGAATTTATTTCTATTTATCTACAGCTATTTATTGTATATTAATCACTGGTAGCGTAAAAAAATTTGTTGTTTGTTGAATTCTGTTGCAGTTTTCTTTTATCATCAATTAGCATATACCATTTTTAACTTTGGTTTGCCAACAAGCTTGCCATGCTTTCGCAAAACTTTAGATGTTTAACGAAATTTGACGAATTGATTCTAAATTCAAATTCATTAAAATTTAAAAAAAAAAAATTTTTTTAATTTTTCTACAAAACATAATAATTTAAAACATTATAACAATTTAAAAATTTGTTTTTATTTTATTTTTTTCTTTATTTTAAAAACTAACCTTTAAAACACTGTTTTGAAGAGTTAAACAACACATCAAACTTTTTTTCCCATACATAAAGTATCTGCAAGAAAACTTTCTCACGTTATTCAGCAAATTAGATTTTATTTCGAATATTGGACTACATTTCATATCAACGAACGATTTAAAACGACTTTAAAATCAACATAATTAAGCATAGCATAATCATTATATATAATCAATTTAAATCTTTTATATAAAAAAAAAAAGAAAAACGTGTGTGTTTTACGGGACAACATAAAAGATGCAGATCAAGAGATCTTTGCAGAAATATCAAGAGACCAGTAAAGGCGAAAATGTTCATGAGGTAGTTTAAACTTGATAAAAGTAATAGTTTCTGAATACAGGCATCATACCCAAGAAATGTTTTATTAAAATTGTTAAACCAAACGCTAGTCTAGATTTTTAACAAATATATTAATAGGAATTTCTTTCTTTTTTTATTCGATAAAAAAATGCATGTAATACCAAAGAAAGATAAGAACCTAGAAGACCTGTGGATAATTCTTATATATCTTACTAGTAGAAGAGATCACATTTAAGCTGATCACACCTAAGCTCATCTACCTATATGCAGTGCTTTTTTAGATTTGGGTTTACTTTGACATCAGAAGCAATCGAGTATTTAAAAGAAATTTGCAAAACTTTGAAATACCGAAAATTCATTTTCTCAAAAGAGTTTGTTCGATAAAACTGGTATCGTTAATATAATTGAAAAACGTTGATTACCGAACATCATTGGCTAAAAAAAGGGAAGACAAAATTTCTATGTTTACCGGACTGCGAATCTCTAATTTTTTTGAATCGCAAATATTATAATCTAATGTAATAACGTCAATGAAATTTTCTCATTTCCAGATGAATTAATATTGAGCTGAAAATATTCCTGTAAATAAAAAAGTAAACTGCTGATAAAAACCATTATAGATCCATTACTTTAACTATAATTTATCTAGAGTGACTGAAGACTTAATCTTTGAACAACTAAATTCTTACTTTGACGCTAAGCACTCCAAATTTATGTTCACTCAAAATAGGATATAAAACCCATCACTACATTATTAACTTGTTAAGCAAATGAAAAAATACTTATAAATCTGTGTTATTATTTTGGATTTTTCAAAAACTTTTGACTGCCTCTCACATGACCTGATTTTAGCAAAACTAGAGCCACCAGAGCCGCAATTTCCACGAAAATATTGAGGGAGAAAAATTGCTGTTTCGTATGTTTAAGCTACAAATGACGAAATTATAGCCCTGAGCACACTGTTTCAATTTTACTAATATAAATTTGTCGACATCCTTTTTTTAAACAGGAAACAAATAGACAAAACATATCAACTAAAGAAGCTGTTATCAGAGTGTAATAATAATAAATAATAATAACAGCCATAAATAAATTTTTAAAATTTACAAGAAATAAAAAATAGTAAATTAGTCTCTTGGTATAGATGTGTCAGTGAAAACAAAATTTAACTAGTCTAGGTTAAATAAATAAAGTAGTTTCACTAAAAAAGTGTTTTTTCATCTAGATCTAAAAGTTTACATTACAACCCGTTATTGGCTTATAGCTGATTAAAAATGTTATTATTAGATAAAATCTTGATACCCGTGGAAATGGAGTACTTACTCGATGTTCTTGAAGTTTGGTTCGGTAGGTAGTAACTTGCCCTGATTAGTTATCACTAATAATTAATTACAGATAATAGGATAACCAATTACTTCTTCACTAATGTGCTAGAAATCTTAAAATTGTCTTAAATTCATCACACCTATAGTTACTTTATGCGTAATTTAACTGTTTGGTCACGCTTCACCATGTTTTTTTTTAATAGATAAAAACATGACGTAGACATTGCGGTGGATTTAGAATTAAGAAGTGGGATTTAACAGTTATTTTTGATTATTAGCTTAAAAAACTGACTGCTATTATAAAAATGTTAAAAATGTTAATTTAAATAAAATTGCCAGATAAAACAACAAGGTAAATTTTTATTTCAAAATACCAACAAAAACCACAAAATAAAAGAATTTGAATTAATATATTTCAAAAGTGGAACAAAGGTCATAGCAAAATAGATTTAAATTCTTCACAATCATTTTATTATTTGCTGGTTTAATTACCATAACTGATCCACATCACATGAATTGATATTTTTCTTCCCCTCACTATGAGGTATAAAAGAATATTCTTAAACTTGAAAGTCTTACAGCAACTATCAAAGCAGGTTGTTGCCTGTTTCCATTTTGCAATCTTTCAAAACTCCTAAATATTAGAATCATCAATTAGTTTTAGATGCCTAAGTTCATAACTTCATTAAGGGTGTGTGAGTATTGGATTTCTAATGATTTACGAATTTTTCTTTAGTAAAAATTACATGCAGCCATCTTTAAATTGCAAACCAATGACATGTATCTGTTATGTTATTATGTTATGTTATGTTATGTTATGACATGTTCGTTTTAAAACTGTGAATGGTGCTAAAAAAATTCGTATTAGTTCTAAATTCCATTGATCTATTTATAAAATTTACAATTGAAATGGAAAATTCAAGTAAATAAATAAACTTTAAGATTAACGTTCAAAACAATCAAAAAGATATTAGTTATTATTTATTTGAAATATATCAAAAAGAGGCAATTACGAATGGTGGTTTTAAATATTTCCTGTCACTCGCTAAACGTATTTCATCCCCTGAAAATCTTCTGCATGAAATCCAATTTCTAAAATCCGTACTTATTAAAAATGGTCATGATAACCGATAACTACAAACATTCAGTTTCATTTTCATGGCTGGTATCCATTAAATAAAAAAAAAAAAAAAAAAAAAAAAAAAAAGTTTATAAAATATAATATTGACAGTATTTTTAAATTAACTCTTATTCTTCCATCTATTCTATGCAACCGCAATAAATCAAAACTACCTAAACTCTACCATCCAGGTCTATACTGGTCCCTTTTAAATTTGGCAATAATTACATTATCGAAATTGGTAACCTTATCGCTAATTACCAGAACCAAACAACTTCAATACTCAATATTTAAAAAAAAAAAAAAATAATGATCTTATTCAGGCTTAGCAGAACGTTGTAAAACTTACGCAAATGAGATCGACTGGCAAAATTGTAAGAACTTTACAGAAAAAACAGAAATTAACATCTGCAAAAGAGAAATTCGTGAACTCTAGCAATTTGCAAATGATATTATTTCTATGAAATCAAAATAAATACGTATTTCCATCCACAATTGAAGTTTTTGTTAGATTTAAAGTATACACGTTTTCGAAATGACCTTGAAAGAATTGAATAACAATAACAAGATTATTTTGTTCTTACGCCGTAATATTTCTTGCTGGTGCAGAATGTATATAAATGTATATAAAAATTACATAAAAATAAAAATTGTGAAATAATTAGAATAATAAGAATATAATAAATATAATATAGTTATAATAAATATAATATCAAAAAGCATTTATCCAGGGACATGGTAAAATTATTATGGATTTATTTATATAAAACCAATACTTATATTTTTTATGCAATACTTTATTTTTAACAACATAAACCTAAGATTCTAATAATAACTACAAATTAATATATCCAAGTAGATCCTGATACCGAAGATAAACAAGTTGGGAGATTTAACAAAATGCTCATAGCACAGTTAACAGACATTTATAAATCAATAATTGAAATACCGTCTTAGCGTTCATTTAACTTAGGAATAGTCTTACTGAATAATTAAATTTCTTTCTTTGAAAACTATTACGAAACATTTTAATCTTCCTTGTTTTTGCCTGTTTCAAATAATTAATATTTAAATTATGAAAATAAATATGCGACCCTTTTTACATGACTTGTAATTCAGTTTAAAGCGCGTCTATATTTTGACACTCCTCAACCTTTATATATGTAAATCTCTTTCCCTTGCAAAATATATTTTACCGGTGCATAACAATCGAAACTTTTCATTTATTTCAACTTACGTGGTTTACTTAAGTGTACAAAATGCCTGTTAATGTTAAAATTGTAGAGAATGCCTGGCAACAGTTAATAAAGATTTAATGATCATCTGAAAGTAAACGATACGCACCATTCAACATGATTGAGAACAAAAACTTGTCAAATATTATTGAAATTGTAGAACTCAAGTTTTTTTTTTTTCTTTCTTTCTTTTTTTAACAACGATAACAATGATTATTGATACACACAAAAATCATTTTCTATGATTTTAAGTTTCTTATGAGAAGGTTCTACGAGCTCGACTCTTTTGTATTTTCATCGAGATGCAAAATTAAATTCACTCGTGGCGAATTAATAATAATTTCGTCAATGTTGTCTGCCTCTTGCAATATATTTTGTTTTGTCAACTCCAGCAAGTTATACAAGTATAACTTCTAGCGAGAGGAAAACACAATTTAGCGACATGTTGCCTAAACAACTTGCAGAGAATCGGAGTACATCTACAGGAATTTCATCAGAGCCAGTACGTTCAGAAAGATCAAAATTGGCTATAACATTTGCAACCATTTTGGTTTTTATATTGAGATGAGTCAAGTTAGTGCTAGGTGAAAATTATTTTAAAGTTAATGTGGGCTCTGGTAAAGTTCTCAACATGATTAGTGCGCTAAAGAATACGAGAATAATGGGTACGATGAGCAATTATGGCTGCAATTTCTGGAGAAAACTGTTATTTGGTTTCACTTGATACTTTCGAGAGGGAATATAGACATCAATGCCAACATGAAGCCAAGAAGAAATTCCGGTTGTCACAATCAGAAAGGTGAGTTGGAGTATTAACTAGTCAATTAAGTTAATGATTAAGATATGGCGAACTTGTAGGTTTCGATACGAGAAAGGCTAGTAGCTCTACAGAAAGGTAGCCAAACAGTGTGGTTGACGTTGAAATCCCATAAAATAAAGATGTTAGCAGATAGATGAATTATGAGAGCCTTGGAAATATTTTCAGAAATTTAATTGATTGCACTGCACAACTGTGTAGAAGTCATTTTTATAGGTAATTTGATATGACGCATTTGTTTTACTATTCCAACTCAAAATAATTTGCGGCCTGGTTTTCAACTGAAATCTTATTATATAAAAAACATGGCTTAAAAATGTATATCAATAAACATTTCAATGTTGCGACAATTACCCTCGGCAAAGTTTATCAAAACCCATGTCATATCACAATCAGGATAAATTTTCCAGGCTTAATTATCTGTTGCGCGATCGTATATGTATGTAGCTATATTTCTGAAGTAGATTGAAAATTGAATTTTTTATTTCAATAATTTATAACATGGATAACATGGATAAGGATTATTGCCACGGCTACTTAAAATCCGAAAAAAATATCACCATAAGTGTTAATATCAGAGGCGTTATTTTCAGGGAGTTAATTTTTTAAGCGTTATTCTCCGGGGATAAACGTTATTCTCCGGCGATAAACCTCTAGGAAGTAAATTTCGGATAAATTTTTGCTTTATGTAAAAAAGTTATCAAAAGACTGTAAACTATCAATAAATCATGTTTGAAAATAAACTCACCGAGATATATTGTCTGAAAATTTATAAATAATTTAAAACAGTTTAAACTTAGGTATAGCGGAGTTGGCACAGTGGTAGGACGTTTGACTCCGGAGCGAAAGGTTACGAGTTCGACTCCCACCCTCTCGCAGAAATTTATTTCCATGTTATCTCTGAGTTTCTGAGGAAAACTCATTGCGTAATGCAACGCTAGCTCAAATTGGTCGGGTTGTTTGGTTGAGCGAATTTCGTAGACGCAAATG
>JAUZNK010054206.1:0-15595 GCA_035046665.1 Euphysa ruthae
AATGCATTAATAAACTAACTAAAAATTATTTTTTTACAATCACCTAGAATGATATGATAATTAAATTCCTTACAGTCAAAGTTCATGGTATATCTCTCCAGTGTTTTCTTTATAGGTAATTATAATATTTTTTAAAGATTAAAACTAACACAGTATGAACCAATTTTGTAGATTGCTATTCTTAAATGTGGTGGCGTTGAAGCATGTACAAGATTGCTTTACAGAACTTCTGAGATTGAAGTTCGTGAACATGTTACTGGAATACTATACAATATCAGTTCACTTAGGGTAAATTTATAACATTATCTAAATCCTTTAATAAACACCCTTCTTCTTGATGGTGTCCCATTCCACCTCTTGATGAAGTCTTGGATGAAAATTTTATGGCTGCATGGGCACTTGGTCCTTTTATTGTGCGTCAGATGACATCTCTTTCAAGGTTTATAAGGTAAACTAAACCCCACTGGTTGCCAAACCATTATTTTAATCATCTTGAGGCAAAAACCATCTAGAGCTTAACAAAAGAAAAATAGCTAACCGTTCTAGTAAATATTTTTCCTAAATTTTGGAAAAGGATTTTTGGTATGCAGTGTGCTACTTAAAGCAAGTCTAGATATATGTTTTTTTCATAATGTAAAATTTAAAAAAAAAAAAGAAAAAAAAAAAAAGTTTATATTAATAAATTAGAATCTAAATGATAATGTTAAATACAGCAGGGTATTTTAATCAATAAACCTAATATTACACAAAAGGAATTCGAAACTAATGGTTTTAAGTATTAAAAACATGCTCGTTGCTTCTGTGTGAATTCTTATTCATCTTTCATTTTTATCGTGAGATCCAAATTTTTCTTTGAAGACAAGTTTCAGAAAGCTTTTACTTTTAAGACATGTTTGAGAAAACCTATATTTAAGACAAGATTTAGAAAATCCATACTTTTATTAAAAGTTCCAGAAATAATTTTCTACTTTATTTTTCCTGGTGTAAATCATATAAAAACAGAGAAATATTTACCTATGTTTGTTTTCTTCTAAATCTGATTAGATGATGTAATATTTTAATTTTTAGTCTATCAGTAGAGAAATACTGAAAGAAGCATTTGAAGCAGTAGCTGCTCTTATAATTATTCCTCTTTCCGGTTGGGAGAGAGAATTTGTCGAAATGGGCAAAAAACCTGGTGTTGTAATGTGGTCAATTTTATTACGCAATTCCACAGGCGTTATACGGAACATTTCTTCGGCTGGGAAGAGTGCACGCACAACAATGCGTAGTATTGAGGGTTTGATTGATGCTTTAATATGGATTCTACGGGCTGCCATTGAACAAAATAAACAAGAACCGGACAGTAACATCATAAATAATAAGGTAGTTGCACATTTGTTATACAAATCTCTGAAAAAAATTTTTTTGGTGAAATAATAATTAGTTATCAAGAGATTTAAGAAAGGTATGACCATTATTTTTAAAGTTTTATAACTGCTGTATTGTCATAAGTTTTTTCTGTTCCCAGAGCATTTTACCAATCAAAATTAAATAATCAGTTTTGTATTCCTTATAAGGCATTCAAAAGATATTTAATTTGACACCCATATCTTCTTTTCATTAGTCAGTTTGGATATTTTAGATTTATTGGTCAATTTGGATATCTGAAATATTTTAGAACATTATACTTTAAAATAAGATTGTGAACAGTGTTTTTGAATCATTGGGAATTTTGCATGTTCTTCCCTTTGTCTCCCATTCCATCATTCCTACTCTCACCTCACCATTCCTTCCTATGTTCATGAAAAGCTGACACCCAGTCCCCAGGACCAAAAACATGAGCCATATTAGGTTCATATTAAGCTTAAAAAAATTTTTTTTTAATTCGTTTATTAACCTTTTTTTTTTTTTAGACTTTGCATGAAGCTGCAGCTTAAGTTAAAACTGTCAAATTTGATTGACAATGACATTTTTGGAATTTTTCAGAAATCAGTTGATTACTTTTTTTTTTAAATTCTGCATAAAGTTAAAGGACGATGGAAGTCACCCTTATGGCTACTTACTGAAATTTCCTTTCCTAGGCCGGAAGCCTAAAAAAAAAATATATCAATTTTTGAAATTCGTTGATCAAATTTTTGCATGAAGTTGGAAGCTTGTGGAGGGCATCTTTTTGCCCAAATCTCCATCTTTCGAAAACTGTTGTCTTTTTTTCCGCCCAAATCTCCATCTTTCGAAAACTATTGTCTTTTTTTTTGCCCAAATCTCCATCTTTTGAAAACCATTGCCTTTTTTTTGGCATCGGATTCAAATACGGTAATTTTACATCTGAAAGCAAAATTTTTGAATATTTTTGAACTTTTTTTTTTTTTTTTTTTGAGTTGATGTAACTTTTGGGCATGAAGAACCTGTCAGAATATTTATTGCTAGAAAATTTTGGTTGAAATTAGAAAATGATGTCATGCAGCATATCGAGTATCTAAAAAACTTTGCTGGTGTGCATAGTCTTAGAAAAAGTCAGATTTTGTCCAAAAATGTTTTTGAGTTTTTATTTTTAGTTAAGCTTCAACTCTGTGGAAAAATAAACTTTGATAATCTTTGATTTTTTACAATAAAGAGAAATTGAGAAATATGACAGTTCCTTCTAAAAAAATCCTGTGTGATATCCAAAAAATAATTCAAATTAATAAATATTTTATTTTATAGAATATTTTTTGAAGAATAGTATTTCTTTTCATTTGGAAGTTTAAAGCACATGGGTGTGAAAAATTTTTTTCGCTAACTTGTAATTAGAAACTGAAAATTATTTACTTTATAAAATCAATTTATGATTATAGGTCATTCAGAAATATGAATTACTCACAGCATTTACTAATTACAACCAATAAACAGTGTTTCCCCCTAATTTTAGGTGCTGAAATGCAGTGGGATTACAATCGTTGATCCTTAGAAACAGATTTCTTTTTTCTTAAACTTTCTTCCAAATTTTTTGATATTTTATTTTTTTATTTTAGTTTTTATTTGTTTACATGAATAATTTTATGAGTAAAACGTAAAAAAAGTAAGAAGTAAAAAAAATTTTTACGAAGATGCTTACTCTAGAAGTAAACAATAACTTTTCTGGTTTTTTTATATTTATTGTTATATTTATATTTATATTTATTGTTATATTGTTATATTTATTGATATGTTTGGAGATTTAAATCCTCATTTTCAGATTATTCTCTTAAAAAACTCTATAACAATAACTATTAACTGGTCTCTAATTTATCAACATTTTTTTATTAAAAATTAAAATGCATGAATGGTTTTAGACTTTTTATATGGAGACATAGCAACAAACTTATGTTAAAACTCACACCTTGAGTAAGAAATCATATTTTAAAGGAAAACACTTCACTTATCAAATATAAGCTTGATAACAATATTTTGTTTTTACCCAGACAGATGATAAGTTTACTTATATCCTGATAAAATATGATTAGAAATTTGGAATGTATATGTGACTAATATGTGACCTCAAACTGCAAGCTAAAATCAAAATAATTTTCCAAAAAGTCTATTTTTTTTGTCAAATGTTGTTCTGCTTCCAGATTGTTGAAAATATCACTTGTTCTCTGCGTAATTTGTCATATCACATCGATAAAGAAATTAACCGAAATGTTTACCTTGATGCATTAAAAGTGTCTGCTAAAGATGGTTCTGATGCACCCACTGATTCAACTTTATCCCCACCTCATACTTATATCTCCAAACGCGATAGTGAAAATGGAGAGGATGTTGAAGTATTGAACAAAGACAATAAAAATGGCAGAAAAAAATCTAAAGGCAAGAAAAAAGAGAAAGGTAAATTTATTTTATATTTTGGATTTTAGGCATTTGCTTGGTTAGGTTGTTTCAAGCTAAGTCAAACTTTTCTGTTAATTTCTCAAATAGATTCAATAACTGTTTTTTGAATTTTGTTTGAAGGTAAGTGAGACAATAGTAGTAAATATCAATGTTAAAATTCTCATTGTTTGATGGTAAGTGAGACAATAGTAGTAGATATCAATGTTAAAATTCTCATTGTTTGGTGGTAAGTGAGGCAATAATTGTAGATATCAATGTTAAAATTCTCATTGTTTGATGGTAAGTGAGGCAATAATTGTAGATATCAATGTTAAAACTCTCATTGTTTGATGGTAAGTGAGGCAATAATTGTAGATATCAATGTTAAAATTCTTATTGCCTATGTACTCGTAAATGTGCATTCTCTCAAAAAATATCTTTGCCCTAGAGGTATTTGATGATTTAAATAAAAGAATTTTCTACCTCGACAAATTGGCTAGATTTATAAGTATTTTGTGACTATAGGAGGTTGTCCAACTTTGAACGTGTCTATCAATCTCCTGATGCTTGCGATGAATCCATAGTGATTTCTAAGGCATTCAACAAGGTGTGGCATGCTAGATTTTCCATAAGATGAAGTCATATGATATCTCTGGTGAAGTTTTGAATATCATTAGGTCTTTTTTGTCTGCCAAAAAAATCAAGATGTTCCTCGATAGCCGCTCTTCGAACTGTTACTCTGAAAATCTGGTGTCTCTCAAAGATCTGCTCTCAAAGATCTGTTCTAGCACCTACTTTTTTTTTATAATTTTCATTAATGATTTGCCTGATAGTATTCTTTGTGAGCTATATGTGCTATATATGCGGATGTTATTACTGTGTACTTATCCTTAGGGAAGGAAAACCAGGTTTTTTTCCGTACCATTTTAGGGCCTTTTTTCTTCCATCTGTGTTAATGAATAGTAGTAATGAATTCACTGAGTCTACACAGAAATCTGCTGCCATTAAAATTTGATCTCTCTTCCAGGTGCTATACTTTGTTAGCAGATGTTCGCTTTGTTGTCAGTATGTTTGAATGAAAGTTACTGTTATGAAACTGACTCTGTTTGCAATATATAAGAAGATTTAGTGTAATGCTGTTTGATGCGTTTGTAAAGCCTTATGCTTAAAGAATCTTTTTCAGGGTAATGCTATCTAAACCGGAACACCAGTTGATGTTGCTAGATACTATCAAAACTTTATTAAATAGGTTGGGGGTAGTAGTAAAGATAGACATAATTTTATTGATAACCTTATATGTAACGCTACATAAGTTCCATCCTAGCTTTGTAGTTGTTGATGTTAGAAATATTAAAATTAACAAAAATTTATTACACCTGATGGAGTTTATAAATTATTTTTAAGGTGTAAAAGGCAGTGTTAGCGTATCTTTATCTCTTTTAAAATCATATGCACGTCTTTTTTGCACCTTATCTATTGGATTGTATCAATACCTATTTAAAAAATGAAGTTTTTCCAGCTTGAATTAAAATATGCTGGTGTTGATTAAAAAAGGTGATGTATTTGAAAAGGGAAACTGTTGTCCAATTAATATTGTAGCAACTATATCGAAAGTTTATAAAAAATAAATATTTTTAAGTTCTTCAACTCTAACTTCAATCTTTCATTAATATGTAGTTTTGGAGGTTTTTCAACATGTTTTGTTTTGACTCCTGAAGAGATGGCAATATCATTTTAATAAAAATAGCTTTGTTGGGACAATCTTAATGATCTAGTTGTTTAGCCGTCAAGATTTGGCTAATTGGTGCATATTTTAGGATGTGGCAACCCTAAAATAGAATCTAGAGTTAGATAAAGATAGTTATGTAAAAACATAGTCATAAAAAACATATATTTGTTTTATGACTATGATAAAAACAAATATATTCGTTGAAAACACTACACTGTTATTATTTTTGTTTTAAATATGTCATATACGTTCTGTTGTTTAAAAACGACCAATCAAAAACGTATCATGTCGAACAACCAGTGCTTGATTAAAACGTTCTGAAATCATGATTTATTATAATTATCCAATCCAATCGGATAAATGTGCTACTTCATAATGTAAATAAAATGAACGTCTAATTAAGATTTGTTAGACTGTGTAAATCCAGGTCATTACACTACGGTAGTATTTTAGAGATTTTTCTAAAGCGTATAACACAACTTTGTTCTGGGTAAAATATTTCCACTGTCTTTAGTAAATAGATTAAAGTTGTGTTTGGAATATCACAGGGATTATTTTATGACTTCTTTTGTTTATTTATATAATGGTAAATATATTTTTTCTTCTTGAAAAGGATATCTACAAATTTGCTGATGAAAATACTATTTATGGGTTTGGAATCACTTTTAAAGTGTTTTTAGTTTTTTAAATATTGATTTATGTCAAGTAAAGCTTCGGTTTTGTAATAATTCACCAGTAACAAATACAGCAGTTAATGTTTGTAGGAAAAGGTGTGCCAAAAAATAATTTTAGTTTTTGAGGAAGTAGAGTTAGGAGCCATTGTTGACTCTATTCAAAGTTATGAGTCTCACACAAAGAGTTTGTAAATATGTAAGTCATTAAAATATTGAAAAGTATACATGAAGCTGAGATTTTCCCTGAGTGACTGGGGGAAAAAGAAATTTATGAGCATTTATGCGAAATTTCAATAAACCGTTGCAGCTTGTGAAATCAATCATGATCTTCCTTATTAAGATCAAACAGTAGGCCCCGCTGTTACAGAATATAAAAATCTCAAATTAAGGGTAAATCTGTTTTTTTATATTACTTTTGAAAAAGAAATTTTATTTTACAGAGTATTGTTGGACCAGTGCATAAATATACATGGCTTGTATACTATTAACACCAATAAAACAGGTCCTAGTAATGTTTGTTATTTCAGGTACAGTAACTTGTCCCTAAAGAGCAGGATAAATTTTTACCTCAGTTTGCAAAAAAAAAAAATTTCTCTGCATAATAGTTTGTTTTATCAATTAAATTTATATATATCACACCATCTGTCAAATAAAGTTCAGGAAAATTGGGACAGGTAGTTTTGGAGGCACTCTGCCGTTGAATTTAAATTCTTACATTTCACAATTTTCTCTAGTTTTTAGTCTTTTCTATGTAGGCAAAAGAAGCTTTTCATGTCCATTAGTATTACGAATTACATTCTTATATCAGATAGCAACTTTGTGCCGGTAGTCATCTAGCTGTGGGAGCAAGAATTAGTTGCACAGTCAACTAAGTACAGTAACTTCCACATCTGCATATAGCCCTCTTCTTCTAGGAGCCTAATTCATGCCTATTCTACCTCTGGTATGAACACTCTTAGGAGGTGGACTTGTTCTTCTTTATCTGATGAATCGACTTTGACTTTCATTTAGTTTCTTACCACATGTTGATTTTACATCTTTGTCCACGTCAAAATATGTAATGATATTGGATTCTTGTGGTAATGTTGAGATTAAAACATGTAGCTAACATTTTTTTTGGTATGGTGGTCCTGGGGCAGAGTGTAAATATTAAATTTTTTGTACAAAAGAAATAGATCCTATTATAAAGCAGCTTTATTTTTAAATAAATAGAATTTTATTTTCCTTTCTGTTTACTTATTTAAAATTGAAGTAGCATGCTTACATTTTCATTTTTTCTTCGCACTACCCGTTAAGTGGTTAACTGGGAATAAATCATCATTTTTATCTCCCAATGACTGAGTAATAGGGAATGACAGAGTTAACATAATATCATAAATCAATCTCAGCATTACTGGTAGCTAAAAAATACTTCATAATGTATATTTGCTTTCTTCAAATAAATTAATTTTTTGTTGCTAATGCAAAACATATACCTTTAAAAAAAAAAGCTTTTTTAAAACTGGTTAACCACAGAGACCCATGATAACTGTAGCACTATTACATGTGATAAAAACATTTTTTGTAATCACATTCATGTGTCAACAGTATTAAATTGTACCTCAATTGTACCCACAAACTGTTTATGACCATGATCAGATCTTTAAATTCTGGAGTTTTAATGGATCTTTATTTGTTTATACTATCAGAAACATTTTGGAAGAAACTATAGCAGATATAGGTTTATCAGCAAGATCTTATTCTCCGAAAAAAGCCATTTAGTTTATTTCTGCCATATTTAAATTTTCCTTCTTTTTTATTTTTTCCTTAACAACTTAAGTACTTTATTTATTTATTATTTTTTTTTTTTTTTAATTTGTGTGATAAAATCTCTTCTTTTTATTGATGCATTAGTCATAGAAATTATATTAAGTTGTAAATTATAAGTCATAAATTTTCTTCCTACAAAAGCACAAATGACTTCTCTTGACTCCAAAGTTTCTTCTCACAAGCCTATTCAAATTTTAGGATCTAATTGCCTATTTATAGAAATTTCGATCTTATATTAATGCTTTGTTAGAGAAGTTTGGTCTTCTAGTAAAGCCAATACTGAGCTAATAAAAAGAGTCTGTTTGTGTCTTCTTGTCAAAATTCTCTAAAACTCTCTAATCTACATAAATAATAAAGATTCTGGCAAAAATAATTATAAGGTCAATTTCGTATTGGAATAAACTAATTTTTTTTGTTGTAAATGTAATCATGGATTGATCTAATGTTTTCTTGTTAGATGTGAATTAATATTTTATCTCTATATATCACTCTAAATCATAATGTTCCAAAGACACAGAATAAAGATGAATTTACAGTTTGGTTTCTGGGATTATAAACAAGTTACTATTTTAGAATAATTGTGGCATTTTTTTTTTTTTTTTCTCAAAGTATTTGAAAATAGCATTACGTTTTGTGCAAGATTGTAGATACTGATGAGGAAGTAAATTTACTGATTCAAACAGTAGAAACATTTTTTCCAGAAACTTTTTATTTCCGTGTACGCACAATTTTCTATACAAGGATTATGTAATATTTCTCAACGTTTTGAAAGTTTCGTAAATTCTTGAAATTGTGAAAGTTTAAAAGTGACGGTGTTTATATTTAAAAATAATATTTTCTATAATAATAATAGTTTCTTTGTTTTTGCATTCTTAGCAACAAATATATTAAGCAGATAAATCTAAAAATCAACCCTGATTTTGTTTGAAGTGTTTTGTAAAACTAACTGATGCATGCAATATGTATAATAGATATTTGGTGTTGTTTCGTTTTATTGTTTATTTCTTATTTTATATTTTTAGGCTTCATGGGCATGAAGAGAAAACCTTATTCCAAAAAGAGAAGACATGGTAAACTGCCTCTTTCTAGAGTGGAAAGTAACAAACCTCCTCGAGAGCAATGGTCATATCTGGTACCTCTACAAGAAGATCATCCTACTGCGCTTGGCGTTGAACTTTTATGGCAGCAGGAAACAGTAACATTGTATACAATTATATTAAAAAATAGTATAAATCCAGTCACACTGGAGGCAGCAGCTGCAAGTATACACAACCTTTGTGGAGGAGAGTGGAATGTAAGTATAACTTTTAACAACTCTTTTTAAGCAAATAAAAATTGGTTGCAAATTAAAATAAGATTTGAATAAATTATTTTCTATCATATCAATGGATATGATTTAAATGAATATGTAAACAATGTATAATTTAATTTATAATCTATATATTTATATTTATAATTATTTGCTGCAAACCAATCATGATGTTGCGGTTTGCTGAAATCTCTCCATCCTTTAGGCCTGAATGAGGTTGTTACGTATTTCTTCCTCATCAAACTGTTTAAAATAAGTTAGTTCGCCATGTTTTTTTGCAAAAAAGCTGAAAAAAGACAGAAATTTTTTATTACTTATGTAAATGTAAACATGATTATTTTTCTGCAATGATTTTTATTGGCTAGTCTGTTTTCAAAAAAAATTCTTTAAAGTAGTGTTTTAGCAATTTTTTCAATTGGTAACTAAAACTTGTTTCAATAAAATATTCTTTTAGTAGGTGCTTTTTTACTAAAAATTGGTGGGATTATTCCAAACATGCGTGTATTTGTTTTCACTTTTGCAGTACATTGATTATTTATTGGCTATTAGTCATTGCTAAACAAAATCTGAAATACAAAATTTATTTGTGAGGTCAGGATACATGTTTTTTTTTGTTATTTTGTGCTTTCTTAATTGCTATTTGTTTATTGCTCTTTGTTTAGTGGTCAGCTCTACTGAGGGTTCATGTTAGACTACAGAAAGGACTTCCACCAATAGGAGATCTGCTGACAGTTGATCAAGAATATGTAGTGCGTTCTGTTGCTTATGCGCTACGAAACCTTGCAATCGATTATAGGAATAAATGGTCGATAGGTAAGCTGCATATTATAATCCTGACTTTCCCAAGCCATTTCAAAAAATTTCACAATATAACTTAGGAACTTCAAAGGATAGAAAGTCTCATGTATAGTCCAGTCCTCTCAGAGAGACCAGTGCACTTATGCAGGCAGGCAATTAAATTTTCCCGCGCTGTAAAAAAAAAGTTCGGGAAGGGTTAAAAATTAGGTATAAAAATTGTAAATCTTATTGATATGCATGTTTTTAAAAGCATGTCAACTTTGAGAACTTTACAATTTACATTTTATATTTACGTATTTATTGCGTATCCAAGTTTATGACAGTTACGATAGTTAAACCACAAATATAAATATTTGCAAATATATTCTATTAAGAGCATATCCATAGAAATTAGTTCTTGAAATTAAAATCCCATAAAATAAATAAAAATTATGTTAAAAAATATGTGATGTATACAAATTACATGTGTATCAATTATTTATACAAATATTAAGGACCATTTTTATGTATTAAAATTACCTCTGAAAAAAAATTTTGTCTATTTGAAAAAAAATTGTTTTCATTTATCTAACCATAAAAATACAACTCTTCCAAGAACAAGAAGGTTAACTTTAAGCTACAAATGAAAAAAAACTTTATTATTCACATTATAAAAATATACGTTGTAAAAAAGTAGACACGGGAAAAATATTATGTTGTTATGCTTATGCAATATATATAGAAAAGCTTTAAGTATATTTACTTATTGTATTATCATTGAATTCTGTAAATAACAAGAATTTTGTTTTTGGCATTATAAATGCACAAAACATAAACATGATTTAACACCACAAGCAGTTCATTATCTAAGTTTACTTTTTAATATGACTTAATATGAGCTAAATATTTTTATTTGATCATGTAGAAATACTGTTATGAAAATATCAAATTGATTCAGCAACAGAACAAGATCAACTATTCAAATATTGTAATGAAAAAAAATTGCCCATCCTTACTCACCAACCGATATATTGTAGGTTTTTTTAAAGTCGAGATGGTACTATATATTTGTTCATGTCCCATTTTCGCAAACCTTTCATTAGAAATTTGTAAAGCGATTTAAAAAAATTACTCCTGTTTTTCAGCACTTGGTCCAAATAATAAATTTGGTCAGTTATTTACAGGAAATTAAAATTTTTTGATTTTTTTACTCAAAGTTTTCATTATAGACCTTTAATATCTTTATGACCTCATGTAAACCCATAATTTTCTATACTAAACTCAATTTCAATTTTAGTTCAAAAATTGTATTATTTGTCTTGATTATTTGTCTATTACGCTTAAGTTTGCGTAAAAGAAAATAGAAATGAGTTAGTTATGAATTGATATTTATTTTGAATTGGAATTTTTTGATTATATTTAGGGAAATTTACCCACAGAAATCTTTTATCCGTACTACCTTATTCTGAAGCTCTCGCAAGTGAGTTAAAGCCGTCAGAGTATACAATATGTGCAATTTTGTCAGCACTACAAGTAATAGTTTATAAAGACCATGCAAATTCCAAGTGAGCTATTTATTATTCTTCTGAGATTTTTGAATTTATTAGATATGATAGTCCTTTAAATCCCTGGAAAGCTTTTTAAACTTTGGTATAGCCTAATTATTCCCGCCTTTTTGGCATTATACCCAAGTCGATTTAGTTTTTTTTTTGTTGAGTATATATTTATATTATTATATTATATATATATATATATATATTAATTATATATATTTTAATTTACTTTGCATGTGTGTACGTATCAGCGTGTGTGTCAGGCTATTCCAGATAATTAATAAATTAAGTTTATGCAATATTTCTTCTTCTTCTTCTTGCAATATCTCAGTGTAAGAATTTCTGGTCACTTTATATAGCTTTAAATTAGATTGAACATTGGTGCAATTTCCATGTAATATTGGTACCCTTCTGACCTTCCATTTTTTTACTCTTCTACTTCTGTTATCTCAATTTATAACAATATTAAATATAAATATTAAATATGATTAATATTAAATGAAAAAAATTTTATTTCTGTGTTTTTGTTTTGTCGGATGTTGACAAAAATAAATCTGAATGCCTAGCCTTTTGCTATGTTGCAGTAGATTTTTTTATAGTTTGTTTTTCATAGTTTTCAGAGGTGTGTGGAGTTTAAAAAGCACTACTGTGTTTTTTTTAATGACTCAGGCTCGTTGTATTGCAGTGATTATTTAATTGCATTATTATCTAGGTTTGTGAAAAATGAAGGGGGTATTGAGAAATTGGTTGCTTTAACAAAAGAGCCAACCGAAGATAAAAAGAAGCGTACTTACTCTCAGAAAGTTATCATCGATGCAAACAGGGTTAGTGTTGTTTACGTAAAATCACCTAATTTTTTTTATTAAGTACATTTTTCAAGTTAGTGGAACACAGGTTATAAACGCAGCTTATGAACACAGACATATTTTTCATTTTCTTATGCCTTTATTTATCTTAGATCAATAAAGTCTTTTAGTTTAACTTTTTAATATTTCCTTTTTTATTTACGTTTTATGTTTATGTTTTTTATTCATCTGATATAGAAATAGAGTAATTACTTCGTGTAGTTTAAATATATGAATACGACACAGATACCAACAATTTCTTTTTTGACAAGGAAATTCTCACTTGTGGTTCTTGTTAGTTTAATTTTTGCTTATTTTAAGAAACGGTTAAGGAAGGATTACAAACGGAAACAGTTATGAAAGCTTAATAAATAAAGTTTGGAGAAGGTGGAAAAATTCCTTACCCAGAATTTGTTAACTAGGTCACTTTTACAGTAATTTGATTTATTAAAAAAATTTTTTTGGTATTTAATTAAATGACATATTTCACAGAAAAATGTTCTTTTATACCATAGGTTTTATTGTACATGTGGGATTTCAAAGACTGTCGGGATGTTATTAAACATTTACCATGGTCTCAATCTAAAGCCGAATCATTAGAAAAATCATTTAAAGAAGATACGCTTAAGAGTGGAAAGGAAAAGAAAGACATATACGCTGCAATGGAGCGTGAAGATGTGAGAGACTTACCATCAAATGATCCACGGCGATATCTTAGCTACACTGATGCAGATGTGAGTAGCGATGATGTGTCGAGTTTTGGTTCAGAATTTATTTCATCAAAGGGTGTGGGTTATGGGGATGTCCCCAGTGATGAGGTTGGTGAACAAGAACCTTTAGTGCGTTCTCATAAGAAGTTGAAATGGTATAAAAGGAAGCCAAAAAATGAAAACAAGAAGAATAAGAAAAGCAGTTCAAAGAAACAGAATATAAAGACGTGATTGATTCAAAATTAGATTTCATTTTTGATAAATGCGTCCAGGATGTGTATTTTTGGAATATTAATTATTTTCAGACTTGAAATCTTGAATGCTTGTAATTAGTCCAAAGCCATTAAAACAATTTGGCAAGTGTGTTTCAGGACTTTTGGAAATCTTGTTGAAACTGAATGTAATGGTTTATTCACCTTTTATATGTGATAAAACTAACAAATATGGAACAATAAATAAGTGCAAAAAATAAGTGTATTGATTATATATCAATATCACTCACCACACACCTTACCTGCACTTTCGAATTATAGGTCAAATATTCTACTTCAACTATGCATCCTATCTAAAAGGTCAGAGTTATATATATCATGTGTTAATATTATGCTTTTAACCATTAATTTTATTATATCCACGGTAGTCACTCAAAAAAATAAATGGTTTCAATAAATTATGTTTAAATTAAAAAATTTTTTTTCAATTTGAAAATTTGTCGAATAATCCTTATTTTCAGAAAAAAGCAAAAATAATTTTTTTTTCTCACATTTTCTAATAATTTAATAATTTTCTAACGAACAAATTCTTTCGTTTTGATTGAAATACTGAAATGATGACCAGACATTCCGAAAAGTGTTTATAAATGTGTTTTTAGAAATTTCTGCAGTATCTAACTATGGTGAAAATCTCAAACTGTAATCTAATAGTTAAAAAGCTTTATCACTTGGATTTCTCTTGGCAGCCATTATGGGTTTGTCAAATTCATGGGGCTAAGAATTTTTAGTTTGAAAAAAGGTCATTAAATTTCAGCATTGCAACCCTCAACATTACATAACAGAAATTGCTAGAAAATTTGCTACACTGGAGTTTGCCTAATCCTACAGCTAAGCCACTGTTAATAAGGATTCTCTGACATTATTAAAAGTTCTTTCTAGGAGCCCCCTACTTGTGTAGTGAAAAAAAGAACTAAAGCATTTTGTTTTCTTAAGTGTTATTCATAGAAAGCTGTTCAAAAATTCAAATAGGCTTGGTTCGAATTGATGGTATTCCAATTGTGAATAGCTGCTTAGGTAATAGTTGATTATTAAAATATATTATTTAGCCAAACAGTTAACGCATTTTTCTGAGCTTGATGAAGAAATTTTTATGATTTTTAGGAATATTTAATATTTTAATATTTTTATATAGTAATACTTGTGTTGTAATTTTTTTTAAAATTTTTTAGCACATAAATATTGTATCTTAAATAAATCCTCTAATAGGGTCCCTGGATGGTTATAAGATTTTTAGCTGGGTGCCTTTTTAGATCAAGGTCCTTCTAATAGACTATAGCAGCTCACCCATTTGACCTATATAATTCACAAGCAAGAAAAACATGAAAAATGTTTTCTAAAAAGAAATAAATTTTTGTGTCTATACAAAAATAAGCTCAAGAAAATTTTTGAATTTAGAATATCAACGTCATCTTACTACATAATATTATTTTCATATAAATATGTCAGACTTTTGCTTTTACGCAGAAAAGCTTCACATTTTAAGTGGGTTGTTCTAGACAATATTTGCTGTGCATTATCGACATAGTGATTTTGTAAATATATACTTTTAGCTTTAGTTTTGTAATTTAGTTTTGTTTTTGGGTTATGAGCAGGCGATAGTAGCTGGTGAAAAGTTTTCTTTAATATTTCTGAATTTTTTTTTTTATTTTAATTTTTCCCACATGGTATAAAGCATGCTAAATTACGTTTATATTTTATCCCAATAAATCCAAAAACATTTTTAAAATTTTTGTTTCTTAAAAGTCTAACAAATTTTTGATTTTTTCTTATTTTTGATCCTTTCTGGTTTAATGCCTGTGAGAATGCATAGGTCTAAAAACTTATGTATTACTTTTGAGTTATGCAAGTTACTTTTTAACTCTTGCATGAAACTAAGTATTCCCCTGAGATATATATATTTAGTAAATTTCAAATCTAATTTCACTCCTTAATTTTCAGTTAAAAAACCATCTAGATTTTGTTGCATAATATCATAAAAGTCATATAAATTTAGATTCCTGCATCCAGGTTAGATAAACAATGTCTTAAAAATCACCTACATTTAGCATAGACATTATCCTCCTCAAAAGGGTGGAAAATTTAAAAGTTCACATTTCTAAAGATATATATA